>JBANCV010000289.1:0-50318 GCA_037040105.1 Amiota albilabris
CTCACACAAAGATGGCGGCACCAGAAAATGCCCTGCCAGAAAAGTTCGGAAACTTTTAACACACACCTTGTATATTTCTACCAAAAAGGGCATCGAAAAGTTGAAGCGATCCTTTGAAATGAATGTATCACTCTAGAAGGAGAATGAATAGCTTTTCTTACATAGACCACGGAGTTATGTGTTATGAATCCAACATTTCTTCAAGATGATTTGCCTTTTCTCTTATAGTTAGACCTCTTATTGGAATACATTCATTTCTTTGCATTATAAACAAGAATTATTTCAATTCATTATCCTTACAACCAACATCTGCAACATATTACACAAATTTGATATAACTATTTGATTGCAAGAAGAAATAAATAAAAATATATACTCATATAGAGAAACACAAGGTACAATACAAAATGATCCACACATGATTGAGATCGAATGCCGAAGAATCAATAGTTTTGGTATGATTGAAAAAACAATGCTGGTAAAACAAATAGTAGATTTGTTGAAGAAGTATTAATGAATGTAGAATCTGCTAGCTAGAGATTAATAAAAGAATTATCTGATTTACATTGATCTTGTTTTTCTGCTCTCGGCTTATATAGGAACAACATACATGATATATGTACATATCTGACCATCCCACCATATTTTTCAATAGATTTGCTGAAAAATATTGTATATCTCTACTTGGAACAATAAGTAAAATAATTAGTAAATTTAAAAATCAAATTGACAAGGAGGATAAGGTAAAAAAATTCTTTATATACTCATCTACAAGTAAACTATGTAGTATATACATAAGCAATTAAATATGTACATATGTATGTATGTAAGTTGTGCATTAATTGATTTACTGACCTGATAGAATATAAATTTAGCTGCCTGTTCACCAACGGGCAGCGATAATTCCTTGCTAACCGAGAATAGCCAACGTCGGATACACAAACACGTGCTCGATGCTGTACTATAATTTTGTACATACAATTGATGTGGAATCTCATGTGGTTGCAATTTGCGTTCAAAATTGTATTCGACAATTTCGAAAAGATAGAAATATTGTTGTGTGTAGGCTGTTAGATTCGCGCGTTGCACTACAATTTCCCAAACGATTTGGGCATTTGATGATTTCTTGACTGAAACAGTTGTCACCTCATGGTCGGGTAGCATGACTTTAATATCAACAGGCGATGCAGACATATCATCTTCAGTATCAGTAAGGAAATCCTGTACAGCATCACTTTCAGCTATTACACGCACAGCGCATACTTTCTCCAGATATTGCTCAAGGCCACGACGACGTGTATCCAATTGTTGTTCACTCAATTTTAATGGCCACTTTCCAGGCATCTTGGGGAAATTAAAACCGGTGAACTCTTTGCGCAGCAATGAGTGTAAATTAGCGAATTCTCGATAACGACGGGAACACAATTGACGACCTGCCATGTGTATATTAAAAACAATATAACGTTCGCCATTACGATTAATGATACTATAATCTGGTATACTGAAAAGAAAATAAATGAACGAAAAACCAATGACAATAATTGAAACAATGATGAATATTGCATAAAATATTTTACCTAATGGGCAATGATCGTTTGTCTGAGTAATCAATATAGGAGTAACCACTTTGATCTTCTTGTGGTTCCAGTCTTTCAGCTTCTTGTTGTGTCACTGATATGACGGTTAATGTTAAGCAATCGCCACCAGATTTTATCAAATCAACGACTTGTTTATGTGTTGCGCCTTCAACAGTAACTCCATTCCTATAAAGTAAAAAAATAATTAAAATAATGAATTCTCATTTACAATAAATATTCACTACTATGCATATGTATGTGTGTAAATAACCTGTTGCATTTACGTTCAAAATCATTTGAACTAGTCAAGTTAGCGAATTGAACATAATTAAATGGTAACATTTTGCCGCTCGCTTGATGTGTCTCGATGGACTACTGAATGTTTGGTCGTAGAACAATGAATTCGAATTAAATGGAAATGCTTATAAATGGTAGCAAGATTGTAATTGAATTCATGTCGAAGATTGATACCTTGAAGTTTAAAGTGCATCATGACAATTGATAAGAACCAAACAAAACAACACAAAATGATACAAGTAAGAGCTGGAAGAAGAATTTGTCTGGTCTGGGCTGTGCTGTGCTGGGCTGGGCTGGGCTGGGCTATTCTGGTATGGTCTGTTCTTGTCGTCTGAATCGTCTAGTAAGTGCAAGTGGTGGTGATATGTATTTGTTGATTTCAAGTAATAAAGTGAACAACTACAACTTGAACAACTTGAAACTGGGTCAAGTTGGCTACACATTTGTACATACTTACGTATTGTATGCATGCATGCATGCTTACACATATGAAATCAGAGGAGAAGGAATTAATGCATTGATATGTAGTAAATATAGAAAACAAACATAAACTGCTTACATACTTATTTATGTATATAATACATGTGTATATTGGTATTGTATATAAAATATATTGAATATAGAAACAGTAATAAAAAGCAGCCAGGCAGGCAGGCAGGCAGCAGGCAGAAGGTAAGCACCGCCCTTCCTGTCCATTCATTAGTCAACATATGGATAAATGATGATAATGGTAATGATGCTTATGATGATGATGATGATGATGATGTCAATTGTTGTTATTAAGAAACACCACCAACTGTGTTTTGATATTGTTGTACAATACAAAATAAAAATAGATTTTTAATCCTTATTGATTTAAAATGATGTACTGGGAATGACTGTTAGATGGTTGAGTGGGTGGTTGATTGCTTCTTGGTTGCTTGGTGTTTAGTTTGTGGGTGGGGGTTGTAGAATGTCATTGAACAGAGGTTTGCCAGTTTGTTAGTTGTACAAATATATATTTTTTTATTGCTTATACATATTTGTTAATAGACTGATGGATGGATGTTTGACTCTATGTGGGCATTTGAAAGGTTTCGCAAATAGAAAAAAACAACTGCATGAGCAACTACTAAAGAGCCATTGAAGTCATTGTTCTTGGTCATGCAACAAAAAGCAATGGCAACAAATTGACATCATGAATAGCCACTTCTTAAGCACTCCTAAGCTTATCTAATCATTATTTGATTAATTTTTTATTTTTGCATACCTTTCATACTAGTGTTAATAGGCATTTTATTTTTGTCATGCTTTGTGTAGCGCATTGAACATTGAGTCGATAACCACATAAAGTATATGTATATGGAAATGATCAGCATGAATATAGCAAGCGATCACTCAGTCTTTGAAGATAATGAGCTGAAACAGCTGCTATCAATATGCCCCATAAGAAATTCACTTTTAAGCTACTCAAATTTCAACTTAAAATGAAAAACTCAACTAAATATACAATATAAAAGTATTGCGGGACTCGAAGTTAATTTTTAATATTCCGTACCCAAAGGGTGCTAAGTTCCGTCCGTCCGTCCGTCCGACTCCTTCTGAATCTCATGAACCGTAATAGATAGAAAGTTGAAATTTTCACAAAATGTGTATTACTATTGTCATATCCACAAGTAAAAAAGAAAAATTTTAAAAAAGTTAAATATCTACAGAGCCTTCCATATGCGGGTGTTCTAAGTTTTCAGTTTTTAAATTATTGATCTGAATTGATCTACAGAAGATTTCCGATGACTGGAAGAAATATTCCCCGAGCAAAATCCAGAACAATTTAAATTATGTGTTCTCAAATCCAGCAGACAGGACAGCATGTGAAGTTTTGTTAAGACTAAAATTAGTTTTTTTAAATATTTGATTATTCAACAGTATCATCACACCTGAATGAAAGTTATCTCTTCAACTTACAACACAATCAATGAATTGAAATAAATATCAGAATAATTGCTAAGGACACTTGAGAATAGAACTTATAAGTTCTTTTACAATATAAACTAACTGCTTTCTTGAAAGGGTATCCAACTTTCAATGAAACTAAAATTTTTATTTTTTTAAAATAATGAAAGGCTTCTCCGCAAGAGGTAGATCAGCAATGCAAACAAAAAGCGATTTAAAATTTATTTAACAGGTTGCCGTTGTGTGAATTAAACCATTTCCAATTAATTGGAAATTCGACGCTACTCAGTCTTGTAATTTAAAATGGGTTCAACGTTAGTCAAGAAGCAAAGAATCTTAGAAGAACAACTTATTTATATGATCTGTATATTGTTGGGTATTATTTGGTTTGGTGCATTATTAACATCGAGTGCTATATTAGAGTGCTATATGTGTGATTCGGTAGAAGATGTTGAATGCGCGATTAAACCTGGCCAACAAATTGATGTCGAAGAGTGCCCTAATAATAGTGATGAATGTGTTACAGTAGTTTCAGCGGGTACAACACGACGCGGCTGTCTATCACGACTCTATCCAAATAAATATTGTCCGGCGCCATGTGATCGTTGTAATACAAGTCTTTGTAATCGTTATATCTTTCCAGAGAATCGATTACGTTGCTATCAGTGCTCTGGCTCAGAGTGCATTGATGTGCACACGCAACCTGAACTGATTATGCCATGCCCAGTATATCATGAGAATGACCGTTGCTTTACTAATATAATTCACTTGTCGAATACATTACGTGGCTGTGAATACAGCAATCTGCCAGCGACTTGTCCACATGTTTGTCTCAAATGCAATTATAATGGTTGCAATAATGAGTTGACTGTCTATGAAAGTAAATGCATGCAATGTTCACATTTCCGTAATTCACCAAATCCGCTTTGCTTACGCAGCCAAGCAGATCGTAGTTATGGTAACAATCCACTGACGACGGCTGTCGCATTGGCGGTGCCGACATCGAACAAACAATGCGCCCTTGGCAGGGGCACGGTCGCAGAATGCACAAATAAGGTGATGCATGGACATCGTCAGAACTGCTTTACATACATCAATACACAGACAGAGGTCATACAGCGTGGCTGTTCCACAACAATGGGTTTTTATCCAACGGGAGAGGTAACGGAATGCGCGGGCACTGATTGCAATGACAATTGTTTGGATATTGCATGCAAATCCTGTAATGCAACAACTGAATATGGCTATCAATGTCGCCACGGTATCAATTTGGACGCACAACAATGTCCCAAAGGCACTGTTGAGTGCTATTCCTGTGAAAGAGGTACTGCTGCTGCTGCTTCTATCATTTAATTTATTTTTCATAGCTTCTCCCCTCACATTCACTCTTTTTATATTTAGATACTGAACTACGTCGCGGTTGTGTGGATCCCCAATTTCAGCCGCAACCAGACGAAGCTTGTCAATTCTGCCGCTCTACTGATGGCTGCAATCGTTGGCCTGTACGCACTTGCTATCATTGTAACTCACTGGAGAGTAATCTATGTGCTGATTGGAGCAATGAGAGTCTTATTGAACGTGCCAATTGCACACATGCCACAGAACCGTGTGTTACCACTGTGGTTAATCGTATAGATTATGTTTACACGATACGTGGTTGTGCTAGTCAAGTACCTGAATGTACAAAGAATGATCCTTACTGCGTACGTTGCAATGGCAGCCTTTGTAATTATTGGAGAACAATGTGGCCAGAGAGAACGCCCACGGATTTAATGATAAATGCTGATGCCGATGATCAAATTGATTTTATTGCTTCATGGACTGGCATATTTACACGTTTTTGGAATAAATATTTTTAATTTAATTACAATGATTAATGATTGACGAAAATTTCAGTTTCAATAAAGAGTGCACATACTTTTTATTCTCATATTTTCAATAAAGAAAATAAAAAGATGTTTATACATTAACCTAAATTTGAATGATTTACATTTAGAATATATGAAAGTTAATGAAACATTAGGATATCTTAATAAAGAGGATATTAAACTGTAATTTCTATAACATTTTCAACCCATTACTATCATAGAAGACGGCGAGTATTTGGGACCATGGGACCCTGTTTAGACACTAAAATTTTATTCAAACATCCTACTCATACTAGGGTCACAGCCTTGAATATATCAAAATATACATATAAATGTATATATTGAACATATGTATAAGCATCCATTGGTTTCCAATGTATGTAAAATATATTCACTTGTATTAATCTGTTCTGTTTCATTTTAATGCCAGAAATGTTTAAGATTATATCTGTGATATTTGTTTATCATTAATAACATTGATTAATTATTATATCCCCTTCATTCAGAATGGGAATGAGTAATCCATAGTCCACTTGACTACCACACCCTTCTCCTCACTTGCTAAAGCAATGTTTGTTTTTCATAAGGATTCACCACATTAAACTCCCATATCAGTTCTACACACAGTGGGTGTAATCAATTTCTTGTATGGTATGGAGAATACATCTCCCAGTGGTAATATTGTAGTAGAGTTGGTGTATCAGGACTTAATATGAAACCATTTGATACAGAAAGACGAAAAAGTTTCATTGGAGTTTAAATAAACTTTTACGTCATAATCTTCTTAGTCTGAAATTTGACTATACATACTACAATAAATGATGTATATGTAAGTAAAGTGTACTTATTTGCTAATCTAACTTCTGTTTGTGTGCTCTCAAGTATCTCGTTTAGATTAGGTTGGTTAAGGTAAGATGATCATATATTCTAAGGCCTTGCCAAGTCTCCATTGACTTTTAATGAAAAGAGCATCAACCTTTATTTTACATATCATAAGAAACAACAACATCTTGGATTATGAGTTCAGAACAACAATTAGAAGATTCTGTTCTGTTTTCAATCTCAAAATTAAATGAGAACACAACATTCAATTAAATTAAACTTGGTGAAAATTTAACCTTCAGTTTCTAATCAGTTCAATTGTTGGTTTTACGGGTATTTAAACGGCTTTTCATCAAAACCTTAAAGCAACAAACTTATAGGACTATTGAAACAAAATATGAAGGGTACACAAAAGAAAACAAACATGAAAGAATAATATTGAAATATGTAATAGAAATACTTATTAAGTTCGCATGAGGCGTAGTTAGACATTTGAGATTTGGTGTTAATAGCAATGCCAGATCCAATGGACAGGCGACATGGAATGTTGCATTTAGTTATCATGACTGCCTATTTTTATTGTCTGTAAAGAGGAGGATGATTCAGAGATTCAAGAAAGAGAGGGTGTTGAAGACTTTTGTTGAAGCATTGATAATCAAATTATGGCACAGCTACAAATATACATAGTATACTTTATATACAAAAATACATATGTACTACATACCTATATGTATGTATGTGTACTTATGTACATATACACGGCGAAGATAACAACCAGAGAAAGAGAAATAGAGAGAGAAATAAACAATGGAAGATGGAGATTACGGATGGTATTCTTTTTACATTAAACCACCTTAACCCCCCTTTTTTTCAAAACTGTGGAAACTCAACACAACCATAACAACAACAAGAACAACAATGAAAGCACACTTTCATTTAATGCGAAATAATTGCAAATATTAAAATAAAGAAAGGGAAACAAGAAAAAAAGATATACACGAGTACATATTTGTTGGTGGCGATTATATTTGCATATTTTTATACTCTTCACGTAGCGAATAGTATTATAACTTTTTCATGAAAGTATACATATTCTTGATCAGTGTGACGAGAAGAGTTAATCTAGGCATGTCCGTCTGTCTGTCTGTTTGTATGTAAGTAAACTAGTCGGTTTTTGAGATAGAGAGCTGAAATTTTGCACGAATATTTCTTTTTACCATACGCAGTACACTGGTTGGAATCAGCCGAATCGGACCACTATTACCTCCCATACAAACACCCTACTCAAATTTATGTTCTGATTAGAAAAACTTTTGTTTTTTGTGCTATCATCTTGAACACAATAAGTATCTGATCCATATTCATCAACCATGTAAATTTTACGGTTCTATCATTACTGGATCGTATAGCTCCCATACAAAAATCGTTTTCTAGAGGATGCGTGAAGAGTATTACATCTTCGGCATAGTCGAAGATATCCTTCTTTCTGATTATATCATCATATTGTAGATGTTGTCATTGCTAACTAGTTTTTATAATAGTTTTTTAGAAATGAAATGGAAATTGTAATTCAATAAAAGTTTACAGTTGTTACCCACCCACATTATCATAGCTCATTCTTGGGTTGGTCAAAAACTCTCTGAATTAACTTTGAATGTGAAATGTGTGCGTGCGCGTTCTGTTAATGACATTTAACTTCTCAAAAGAGAAGCCAAGGGGAAATTACGCAAAGAGCAAATATAAAATTTTCTTTTAAACTTGGTAAAAAAAAATGCACTGAGACTTACGAAATGTTAAGAAAAGTTTATGGTGATGAGTGACTGTATGTGTCGTACTCATGTTTACAGCTGCTTTAAGCGGTTTAAAAGTGTCTGTGAGTGTTTAAATGATGATCCAAGACTTGGAAACATGCTGCTTTAAATATGATCCTGAAACTAAGAATGGAAGTCGAAAGACGAGCCAAAACTAAAAAAATTGTGATTTCAGAAGTCAAGAGAAAAGACAATACTGCTAACTTTCTATGATTCACAGGGAATTTGTTCCATAAGGTGAAACTGTCAATGGCAAATAATATTTACAAGTTTTACATCGTTTGTGGCCAAGAGTTTTTCGAGTTAGGTCAGAATATCCCGAAGTGAAAAAGCTGATTTCACCTCACAGACCATGAATTTTCGAGAAAAAAAACCGGCTTTTTGTCATCGACCACCCCCGTATTCACCTGATCAATTACCATGTAACTACTTGCTGTTCCCAAAACTGAAAATTGCAATGAAAGAAGCTTTTTACGATGGCATTCCAGCTATTCAAGGAGCCGTGACACAAGTGCTAAAGAACTTCTCAAAAACCTTATTAAAAAATTCTCTGGATAAATTGGTTGATCGTTCCACATTTTGTATTGAGTTAAAACTAATGTTTCTCGAATAAATATTATCTTTGAAACATAACATCATGCTTGTTTGCTTTTTTTTATAATTAAAAAGTTTGGTTATTTTTTGAGCATATGTTACCATGTAGATGCAAGCCAATAAATATTCAATGGTTAGGGAGCTTGTAAGCCCTCTAAAAGCTTCCATGGGAAGCGTTCATCATGAGCATTTGAAATCACTTGGTATATTAAAGAGGTTTGTTATATGGATGTCACATAAATTTAAAGAAATTCAGCTTAGGAAACTCATTCATTATCTGACCAAATACAAAGAAAACAATTTTATTTTAAAATGTTATTGAAGTTGGTAAGATAATTAACTGGAAAGCTACAACTAGACATATATCCAACAGTGGGAAGTCAATCTGATGGGATATGTAGTGATTAGAAGAGTCTACATACAGTAAGTAAAGCTAAAGAAATTCTTGGAAGTGAAGTATGTCAGTCAATACACTGAAACACCAAAAATATATACAATATCTTCGAAAACCACCTTGTGCGAGTCCGACTCTTACTTGTCCGATATTTTTAAATACTTTTTAAATTCTTTTTATCTCATATTATATACATAGTAAGAAAAATTCAGAATTGTGAAATTGCTTGAGAGATGAAATACACTACAATATACATACATATGATACATATGTCTGTATGTATTTAAGTCATAATGTTCCTGCAAATTTCTTGAAAAACGGTGACTACTTCTTACTTAACAATATAATTTTCTTACTTAACAATAAAATTTCCTGTAGAAAATTTTAGAAGTGAAATACACCACACAACAATTGAGTACTCTCCATTCCTATAGACCACCATTGCCACCAACACCAACACCCATCAGTTACAGAATTTATCATCATCACTCATCTATGTATGTGAATTAAGACAATGCTACTACTACTACTACTACTACTACAGCTTTCTCATTATGACACCGGTGCTGTCATTGTCACCACCACCGCCACCGACGTCGCTGTCGACGATGTCGTCGTCATCGTTGTTCCTAACATCGAAAAACAATGTGCTTTATTGATTCGTTTGTAGCATTCGTTCATATTGTAGTAAAAGCGACAGTTACAATGTCGATTTAACATGAGTTTTATCCCTACTCTCCTCCCTCCACTAATCCTCCAGCGTTTCTGTTTTTTTTTTTACTTAAATACTTCTTAAGCTGCATGAGTTTTGCTTTTGCTGCCTACTTTTCTTCTCTTCTTCTGTTCATTTTTTCTTCTTTTTATTTTAATTTTTTCCCTAAAAGGGGGTGGCTTTCATTGGAGTACGCGCGCGCACTCACACACACGTACATAAAGTCATACTCCCACACAGACACACTCACGCAAATAAACAAACAATCACATAATCACAAATACATATAGTGGCGTTTGAGGGTGTACGGGCTTGGCAAGACCAGGCTATGGCAATTGGCTTAAATGAATTCGAAGAAAATATGAGTTTGAGATGAAAACAGGTCAGAAAGGCTCCTATTACTTTACTACACTCAATTACACACCCGCACACACAAATACAAGTACACTCGGATTAGCACAAAGAATAAGCCAAGTGTCATCATGTTCATGTTCACTAATGACGAATGATTGAGTGGTTAAAGAAGAGTACTGCATGTTGTTATCAACATTATGCCATCGTCTCTATTAGCTTCATGTAAAATAGAGAAGAGAGTAGTACCCCCTGCCTCTCTTCCACATGCATATATAAATTGTATTTATAATTGTGTTCATAATGATAATTTATATTATATTTATGTAATTGTAATTGATGACTTACACTTCCAATATGCGATCGCCTTTCTTGATGCCCGCCTTCTCAGCCGCTCCATTCTCGAGCACCGCACTAACATGTTGCAATGGAGCATACAATTCGCCATTGATGGAACGCAGTTGACCGCCCTCAGACACTTGGCCACGTACATTGAAACCAAAACCTGTCTCGGTTTTGTAAATGGTAACGACACGCGGTCCAATTGGTACGGCAGCGATGCTATCGGCCGCAAGGCTCATTTTGAGCAAAAATAATTTTGTGTAGCAAAATTTATCACGACGCCACCGTCGTCGCCGCCACGACGACAATACAACAGCAGCAACAGTAACAGCAACAACAACAGGAACAACAACAATAAAAAGATTAACAATAATAATTAAAATTGCATTCAACAATAAAACAAAAGAATTTTCTCTTTATTTTTTGTTTCTTCACTGAAGTGAAGTTCCTTGGCCACAAGGCAAGTAAGACGCCAGACAGACTAAATGGCTGACTGACTTGAAATGATTATTGAATTCTTTGGTTGCGGCTTTTGCAAGCTAACACTAACGGCAGTAATTGCTTGATTGTTGGTATGTCGTCGATGTCGTAGCAACCAATTGCTTTGGTTGGTGGTGGTTGTTGTGTTGTGTTGTTGTTATTGGAGCAATACTCTTTTCTTTTCTTTCTTTTTATATTCTTCCGGTTAGGCAGGCAGGCAGGCAGTAATTTGTTTGTTGTTGATGGTGATGGCTTTCAAATTTGCGTAACTTCGTTCCTTCGTTATTTGCAAATATGCAGAATTTTGTCCCCTTTTTTAATTTCTTATTTTTTGCACACACAATTATTGCTGAACATACTCAAATGCACGCAAACACACTCACTCGCGTTCGCAAACATATTCCACATAAATTTAAATATACTTATGTACACTCAGTCAGTCAGCAGCCGCCGCAATCACCGCAATCATACGAACAAATGAACGAACTAAACGAACGAACGAATCCAATACAATCCAAACCAATCACTTTTACTTTTTTCCTATTCCTATTTCTTTACTTGGGTTTTGATTTGATTTGATTAACTTAGCTGCATTTTCGTTTCGTTCAGATGATACAAATTATTGTGTTATGTGAATGTCAATTGGATAGAAATTGTAATTGGCCTAAATTCATTGATGAAAACACCGACACATTTCCACTTTAACCAAGAAATAAAAAAAAAAACCCCGACATCGACAACGACAACAACTGCTATGTGTTTGCAGCAGTCAGTGTATTAGTGATAAGTTTAGTGTAGCCGCAAATGAAACAACTACTTCCATGAACTAGTGATGGTCAACGATGTCATAATTGATTACTCATAACAATTCGAACCGATACTCGATACCTTTCGATAAGAGCACTGATTGTACATTCATTGTTTTAATTTTAAATCAAAAAGTATGTAAAAAGATATTGAATATAAAAATGCATTAACTCAATTTATAATCATTATTTAGTTTTGTTGAAAAATAATGTAAGTTCGATTACTAATTCTATCGAATTGATATCGACTTAAAGTAAACAATTGAGTATTAGTGGAAGTTTATGGTATTTTTTAGCACTTTTCATATTAAGGTTTGCATATTTTTATTTACAATTTACAATTTATATAAACAAAATAATTACAATCCAAATACAAATTTTTAAAAGAATATTACATGCATCGAATCATTTGCGTGACTTGAGTCTTATCTGTATACCATTGCCGCTCTTCATTACAAGTTCGGCAAGTGGATTTGGTTCATGTCCTACAACTGGCAAAAACTCAAAATTTCGCAAAAGATTTGCAAGAGTACACTTCAGTTCCAACATGGCGAATTTTTGTCCTGGAAAAATTACAATTGCATAAAGTACACATAAAGTATAATAATCATCAATGTTCTCAACTTACCAATGCAATTTCGTGGTCCCGCACTGAATGCTGCAAATGCGAATGGATGTAAATTCTTTTCACCAGCAGCCAAAAATCGTTCCGGTTTGAATTTATGTGGCTCTGGGAAACTGTTTTCGTCACGATGCAAAACATATACAAGTGCACTGATGGAGGTACCCTTGGGTACTGTGATGTCAGCGATTTGTAAATCTTCAGTTAGTTTGCGCGAATAGAATGGCACAGAAGGGTAAATGCGTAGGGTCTCCTTGATAACTGCCTCCAGATAAGGCATGGAGTCCTTTTCGTGACCCTGACGGTCAAGTGCCTCCTCGTAGGCACGCTCCTGGACGTCGGCATGTTTTGATAATAAACTGATGGCAAATGCTATGGCTGAACTAGTTGTGTCATGTCCCTCAAACATGAAAGTATCGACTTCTTCGCGGATTTCACGATCTGTTAAGCTACTCGTGCCCTCAAACTGTGCAATGAGTAGCATATCAAGGAAAGCTAAACGTCGTTTGCCACTGGCACCAATATCATCATCTTCAATGGCTTGCTTATTATTGTCCAATGACAATTTATTTGCATCCTTTAGCATTTTACGACGCATTTCAATAACACGATAGGTCTCATTATGCAATACCTCAATTGCAGCATCACGTTCCCGACCGGCTGCTGTATATTTAAAAAGTACATTGAAGCGTTTCCAAAATGAGAACGATTGCTTATGCAAAATGTGGCAAACTCTATCAACAATTAGGAAAAGAAGGTCATCAAATGTTTCAGATGTTTGCTGAACTATTGCAACACTTACGTTTGTACAGCACGCACATACTCCGATTCGCTCTGCATCTGTGCATGTTTCTTAATGCCCATGGCTGTCTCACAGATGGCATCCAATGCATATAATGTTATGTAGGGATAAATATCAAATGCTTCGCCATCGGTATGCTTGCGCAAACGTTGCACTAATATATTGCAGTTCTCCTCTAGAGGATCCTTGAACTCGCTGAGAATCCGAAAATGAAAAGCTGGCGTCAATAACTTACGGCGCCGATGCCATGCATCGCCACCGTTAGTTAGCAAACCCTTGCCCAGCCAGGTCTCAAGCAATTTATAATTATGCGATTTGTCCAGTAACGTGTTATTGCCCAGAATTTGTTTGATGTGTTCTGGTTCCGTAAAGAAGACCACCAGATTTTTGCCAAACCAGATACGAAAAACAGAACCATGTTTCTGGCGAAGCTGATATAACCATTTTAAAACCTCTTGATTAAGCAAAAGAATAAAAAAAAAAACAAATATCACAAAGTCACATTACCAATATTTCGGTTTGTAATTTAAACTTTGAAACGAATTTGTGTCAAGTCACAGCTTACCTCCTCTCTTCACATTCTCAATGAGGTCACCAATCGTGGGTCCCGGCAGGGTACGCGAGAACTTCAGTAATTTTATGAACTGCAACAATTGGGGCAGGTAACGCATAAAAATTACCCACACAATGAATGCGATCAAAGCCAATGTGCTCATTGTTGCAGTAGTAGCAGCTGCAGAAGCAGCAATTGACGATCTTGTACAGTAAGAAAATCTAAAGGAATGATCTACTAAGTAACCTAAATAATTAATTCACTTTATTCAGAGTAACAATTTCATTTCAACCATTCAAATTGAAGGTCTTAACTGAACTAAACTATATTTATGTTGTTTAATTCATTGCTAAAGCGCTCGCTTCTTATCTCTCTCCCATAGGCGTGATTACGTACATACATAGATCCATCTTGGCCAAATGCCCAGGGTCCAAAGTCGAACAAAAAGGGGCTCCGAACACAAGCCAAAATTCAAACAAACAAAAGAAGAAGGAAATCGGATATGTTAAAGTTATCAATTTCTTAGCTGGTCCGGAGACTTTAATGTCTTGACTTTTAATAAAATTGTTTTATTTTTTCCAATCAGACGATTATTTAGTTGTGGATTGTCCCATGGCCCCCAAAAATTCTAAATGCGCCACTGCTCTTCCAGTAGATGAAGTAAATAAAGAGCGGCAATGAAAATCTTAGTAAATATAATAAATTCTGTGCGAGCGAACGAGTAAACTGGTATGAATTATAGAGATATATGTACATAAGTAGATAAATCAAGAGAGCAGCTTAATATAAAAAAATTTTAGTATTAGAAGAGCGAGTCGCAAGCTACTGACACTAGAAAGCTTTGCTCTTGTCACTAACAACAAAAATGGCAACAACAAGAGTTTTTTTTTTTTTTTTAAGAAATAGAAAGAGAAATAGAATATAACGTCTCACATCGCGGCCACATATGGCTAACATCAAAGTGCAAAGCGCAAAATACAACCCGATTATATTATAGCAATTTTTTATTTTGTTTTGTTTCTAATATTATGAAATAGAAATAGCGATAGCGAGATTTTATTCTAATGGGATTTCAATCAGTTACGACGTATCACACTAGGAAATATCAATTTAACGTAGTGTTTGCAACTCATAGAAGCGTTTATCGGAGACCCCACTAGACATACGTACATATGTAAATAATCAGCCTGCTTAGGACAATTGATTTGATCTTATTTATCCGACCATTATGATATTAACGGATCAAATTATTATTAAAAAAATATATATATATACAGTTATTCGATTACTGGAAGAGATCATATTACAATTGAAAACAATAAGAGCATTGCTAAAACCAAAGTAAGGTGTTCACTTGACTATGTGTCCATTATATCCGCGAAATGGATTTGATCGATACAATACTATATAAACTTATGAGTACATATTTAAACTTTGCAAATCGGCTGAAAATACAATTCATACAAATTATCCATTTAAGTATATGTACACTATTATATATAATCTATGTTCAGGCGGGTAGTTAACTAAATCGTTCCTAGCACTATCGCTGCCGTCCCGCTACAAAATAAACTTTCGCCGCAAACATTGACTTAGTCAATCAACGAAGCTTCACTTCATGAGCACTTCCCTTATGGATCAAAGGTCAAAGTGATCTATTCGACTTATTGGTTCACAAGCCAATTCGACCAGATGTATTTAATTTATTATTATTATTGTTATAGCTTATGCTTAACCTGTCTGGTTTAAAGAATGGTGTTGTCTTAGGAGTTTTTTGTGTTAAATATCCTGAAGTATTGGTCGTTGCAGTATGTAAATCCTTATTGTGCACTACGAAAAGTTCTTACCGTGGCCACAACCGCTTACACACCCCTTTGGTTTAGACATAGCTTCGCTTTTAATAAGTGCGGACTTGCTTATTCTGTGATAATGCGATTGTCTCTGTTAAATGCAATAGTTATCATAGATTGTGGCATATGAGTCATTGCGCTGCCTTGGATTTCGAAGGGATTAAAATAAGCGCATTGTTATAAAACTCTAACCGATAGTAATTCCCCATTTTCAATTCAAACAATATCACCACTTCCATTGTCTCATAGTTTGATTGTTTAAGGACCACGCAATGGGTTGCTTGAGAAGCTAGTAGCAGAGATTGTCGACTATATGGTTGGGAACCTAATCTTCTTAAACTTCTTATAGACTCAATGCCTGGTCATGTACGCCAGCGATGCTGCAATTGAGCTGAGAATATTTATGTTTCTCCAGTCAATGGCTGTGCGCTGTATCTTAGGTGATCTGAATGCACACCACGAAAATTTGGTTATCCCCATTGACAAATGACTATCGAGTTGCCAAGCATTGCAGATCAGAACAGATCGATGAGTCTAATTTTAGCATAATCAACGAAAATTCCGCTAATCATAATGAAAATTTTAATTATTTGGTTGCAATTAAATGTGCATTTATTTTTTGTTTTTTATAAAAAAAATCATGAACTTACAAACATCATAATACAAATAATTCGACATAATTCATTTAAGGATTTGTTGCAAAATTACAATAAAAATATATAAATTCTTGATACTATGATTAATTGCTAAACAGACTGCAATCTGCTAAGGACAATTTTAACATCTTATGAAATTGTGACCTTCTTTTTGTTACTTTGCTCTGAATTATTTGATTATGTAAAAATGAATCAATAAACTATATAAATATAAACGTAATGTAATGTAAAACTTGAACGTAAGGAATTGCATCCTTTCGGACTTTAAGGATTGTTTGATTGGTAAGTATTTGTGATTGTTAAAGTAGTGTTAATTGGAAGAATGTGATTGCGTCCAATGAAACCAATGGAATGGAAACGTTTCTCTTTATTTGTGAATATTGGATTCTTGTTCAAGATCATGAATTATTATAATTGGTTACATTCAAGTTGAAGACAGTATGTATATTACTATAATAGGGTTCATCATTCATTCAAGTAGTTTTCACGTATTGAAGTATGACTTACCTTTCGTTGTTGGAGTTTTGATTGTTAGAACTGCCCTTATTTGAAGTTGCTTAATTTGCTTGATGACCATTGGGATGGAACTTGATGTTGTTCTTTAATTGCGAATATTGGATTCTTGTTGAAGATCATATATTATTATAATAGGCTCCATTCAAGTTGAAGATCATGCATTATTATTATAATAGCTTCACGTATAAAAGTATGACTTAATTTTCGTTGATCCGGTTTTGAGTTATGGATAACTACTTATAGAATTGATGCGATTGATAGAACTGCCCTTATAATTGTTTTCGTCATTAACATCTCCCATCCGTATATCATGAGTTTTAATATTCTCAGCATCGCGATTTTGTACATTTGTCAAAAAGGCGGTCAATTGTGCTTGTATATGCTTTTTGCCGGCACGACCGCATGTTTCTGTAATTGGCGCAGAGTTCACAGATTGTTTGTTGTTGCTTACTACCAAATTAAATATTTTTTTACAGTTATTGAGTTGCTTTTGCCACAGTCGATATAATTTATCACTGGGTACATCATTCTTAATGCCCTCCGATGGCGCTGGCTTCGGAAGGACTACCCTTACATCAGACGGTTTCGACGATGGTGCCATCATCATCATTGGCGAAGGCATCGGTATGGCAAGCATAGTCTCACCATTGTATTGTGCTTCACCTAGAGGCTCATTTATGGAACGGACTGGGCCACCACACTCGTCTTTGGCAAAAACTCTAGATCGTTGAGATATCGCATTAGGATAGATGCGGCGACTATTTCCAATGTTATTGGTAATCTTAGCAAAGTCCTTTGAACTATCAGTTACCATAAGATCTGATTCTAAAGCACACATATTTTTCATCATTTCCGAGGTGTGTTTACGCATTGAACTTAAAATATCTTTAACACGTTCGACTATGTCTTGGTGATCATTGCTGCATGAAGTTTGTCCACAATTTGTGTTACTTGTTGGTAGCTGCGGTTTATTAGCAGGACAAATGTTCGCCTTGATCTGATTGTCTGCATTCTGGTAACCAAGTGTTTTTAACTTTCTTTTGAGGCGTAATTTTTCAACATCCTGTATGCTGTTAACTAAACCTGATGGCTTTTGGATGTTGTCAACGATGAAGTGCGACATTGGCTTCTCTGCAATTAGACTAGCGATTTCAGCTATATCATTACGATAGTTGTTTCCACTACTATCTACACTATTGAGAAATTTTTGATTGTGACCCAATTCTGAAGTTCCTTCGGTCTCCCCAACACAGCAATGTTCCAAGGCCTTTTCAGACGCGGTAATCTTTTTATGTAGGTCAGCAATTAAATTGCAATAAGTATTACCAGTATTGTCTATTCGATTGCCCATTTTATCATTGTTTTCTAAAGTATCCTCAGCTTTGAATTGCGCCAACCATTTTTCAGTCTCAGCAATTTTTTTGTGGATTTCAGCTATTTCACCACCATAATCGTTTATACCTTGCACATGTTGTAGATGGCTTACCAATTTTGAGGGTACTAAAGAATTCACAGCGCTGTATTTGGATAATGATTTCTCTGCATCGGAAATTTGACTATTAATTTCAGCAATCACACTACGTAAGTCATCAAAGTTGCTCCCTAATCCATTAGAATTCAGGGGTGCCACAGCACTGATACGTGCCAACGGGTCCTCTGCTTGAACAATTTTTTTATAGATCTCACCAACTTCATTACCATAACTATCAATTCCATGCAAAAGATTTCGGTTATCAATAAATTTTGAAGATCGTAAAGAATCTTCAGCGCTGTATTGGGAAAAAGGCATTTCTGCTTCAGCTATTAAATTCTTAAGATCAGCAATCACTTTAATAAAGTCCTCTTTATTGCCCTCTGGTTTTTTGTTGACATTCAATCCTCCAGACTGTAATACCGCCTCAGCGTTACATTGTCCTAGCGGTTTCTCTGCTTCGACAACTTTATTGTGGATCTCAGCCATTTCGTTGCGATACTCATTTCCAAAACTCTCAGTGCCGTGCAAAATATTTCCATTATCAACTAATTTCGAAGTTCTTAAGGGATCCTCAGCGCTGTATTGATACAACGGCTTTTCTGCATTAGCAATTAAATTGTTAATTTCAGCAATGAGACTACGAAAGTCCTCTTTGATGTTCTCTGCACTTTGTAAGAGTTCTTGATTGGGAACTAATCCTCCAGACTTTAATACCGCTTCAGAGTTACATTGCACCAACGATTTCTCTGCTTCGACAATTTTACTATGAATCTCAGGAATTTCGTTGCGATAGCCACTTCCGTAATTCTCAGTATTTTGCAGGCGATTTTGATTATCAAGTGATTTACAAGATCTCAAGGAATCCTCAGCTTTGAATTGTGACAGAGGCTTATCTGCATCAGCAATCACTCTAGGAAAGTCCTCTTTGTTGTTGTCTGTACGTTGCAAAGGATTTTGATTGGAAGCCAATCCTCCAGATGCCAATTTTTCGTCAGCAATAAATTTTTCTAACGGTTGCTCTGCTTCCACAATTTTATTATGGATCTTGGCCATATCGTTGCTATAGTCGTTTCCATAATTATTACTAACCTGCAGAACATTTTGATTATCAACTAATTTCGAAGATATTAAGGAATCCTCAGCTCTGAATTGCGACAAAGGCTTTTCTGCCTCAGTAATTTTATTTCTAATCTCTGCAAGCACATTACGATAATAGTTTTCATTGCTACCTAAATTCTGAGAAGGATTTTGGTTAGTATCCGATTTCGAAGATGTTGCCTCCTCGGCAGTTTGAGTTAATAATTTATCGGCTTCGGTAATTTCTTTATGAATATCTGGAATACCATAATAATTGTCGACGTGCTTAGTGTCTTTCGCGTTATTATACTCATTGCCATTGTTGTTTATAGGTTGTACAGAATCGCCATAATTATGTATCCCTGATGGTTTCGCAGGAATCTCAACATCTAATTTTGTCGGCGGGGTTTGTGTTTTAGCAATTTTGCTGGAAATTCTCGTAATAAAATTATTACTCCCGTCTAAGAGGCCATCATTCGGATCATTACAATTTGGTTCCGGATGTCCTAAAGAATCGTCACCAGTTAATTGTGATAAAGACTTTTCTATTAGTTCAATTTTTTTATGGAGATCTGCTATCAAATAATTATATAAATCTTCATTGCCGTTTATATCCTGCCGAGGTTGGAGATCGTTAACTAATGCAGAAGGTGAGCAAATATCCTCAATGCTGTATGGGATTAAAGGTTTCCCAGCTTCGTTATTCTTTGCATTGATTTCAGCAACCCCATTACGATAGGCGCCCTCATAGCTACTTATTTGCTTCAAAGGATTCGATTTACATATTACACTCGATCCCGACACTTTATTTAAAGAATTCGATATCGGCATCGATGAACTTCTAGCACCAGACGAACTGAACTCAACAAGACCAAGACCTGCATTTTTTCCATTATGCGAATGTAACTCATGTGCCCCAGTAAAAGGTTTTAACTCACGCAACGAACGTATTCTGTTCGATGGTCTTGATTTAACATACGAATCCGATCTTCTTGACAGGATCGATTGACCCAACGAGCGTTCCACATCTGACAGACTGGAATCTTGATAAGCATACGATCCACTTGTTGGTTCTGATGGATGGAATTTACATAGACCATTAGAAAGACTAGACCCTTGGGAAGAGTAAAATCCGCTCAGTGAGCCAGAATCAAAGTGTGAACTCGATTCTTTTAATGGTGTTGAATATAGATAAGAATTCAATCCACTCGGTGTCCTTAGGTCACGCAGCGAACTTAATACATCTGGCACACTTGTCGACTGAAAATGTTCACCACTCGGTGTTGTTGATTTAAGATATGAACTCGTTTCACTTGATGGGCTTACTTCACATAACGTATCCAGCGAATGTAATCTATTGTAGTCATCCGATAATTTCGATGCGGAATACGTTCTAGTTGAAGGATATGATTGAAGATCGAAATGAGATCCACCCAAAGCACTTGATTCACGCAAGGAATGTAACCCATTTGAAAGACTTGAATCATGGTACAAACTTGATCTGCTCATTGGACTTGGCCCAAGAAACCTTGTTTTACTCCTTGGTTTTATATTATGATGTGAGATCGATCCGCTTTGTGGACTTGACTTACGAACCGTTCGCAATACATCCAACAGACAGGACGCTTGGAAAGGACTCAATGTTTCTAATGATCTTGAATCATGTTGTGAAAGCGATCCACTTGGTTGTTTGGATTGACATAAAGAACATAATGCATCCGACAGACTGGACCTTTGGAAAGGTAGCGAAGTTCTTGATAAAATTGGCTCAATAAATGGATGAGTCTCACTCGATGAAGCCTGTTCAAGAAATGATTGCGGTAAACTTGGCGAAATCGATTCAAGAAACGCATCTGCTTCTTTCGTTGGGTTAGCCTCTTGAAACGAATCCGATTCACTTGATGGATTTAACTCGATAATTGGATCGGCTTCTTCCGATGGATTTGAAGCACCGAATGAATACGATTGTCGGTGCTTGAAAGGATTTGCTTCGTGCAATGAACGTTTCCTATCCAATAATCTGCGTGAATGGATAGAATGAATTCCAAACGATGGAAGTGAAGCAAGAAATGCATTCGTTTCAATTATCGGATTAGACTCATGGAGTGATCGAACTTTTCGACTTGAATCGCGCATTGAACCTAATCCATTTGAAGAACTGGGCGCACGTAGCTCATTGAATCGACCCGACAAAAGTGTACCTGAAAATGAATTGGTTTTATACGGCAGATTAGGTGCGCTATTTAAATTTCCATCAATTTGATTGAACTCACCAGTTTGACCGTCAATATTGTTGGATCCAAAACATCCATCATCGATATGTGCCTTTTCCAGCCCAATGTTGTTCGTTTTAAGGCTCGGGCTCTCTGGAAACGCATTGGCTAGTTGCCGACCAAGACGTTCTTGTCCCGCAAATTTCTCCTGCTTACCACTCAATTCGGCCGTTTCGTGTACTTTTCCACCACCACCACCATATTGTATGCCATTTTTATATTTTGCATTATGATAATCGCGCCAACAATTCGCGGCTCCGCCAGCACTATGATGCAAGTAATTTAGAAATCCAAGCAATAAAATGAATCTCTTTATGCGCATCCTGATTTTTTATATTAAAGAAAAACAGTTTTTTTTTTTGGCAAAGAACAAATTAATTATGAATATTTTCAATTTTTTTTTCTACTTTCCACAAAAAACACTACTTTTTTCTCGATCAATATTCTGAGAATTGTGATTTACTTATGAAAACAAATGCAAAGACATTTTACAAATTTAAATATATAAATATACATTTGTTTTTTCTTCCACAAAGACAGATTTCCTATTAGAAAATTTAGAGAACTGTGACAACAAATGCCAAGCAGCCTACTATGATTTAAATAATTTTCGTCAATTATATAAATCACTGGTCAATCGGGGGTGTGATGTAAGTTCTCAATAAGTTTGTATTCTGGCGTGCCGAACCGATTTGGCCATGTTTGTCTTTCTGTGCACAATTTTCCGTGCTATATAAAATAGCTAAAAACAATGAATGAATGAATGATCTACGGAGACAGTTTGTTTTAATGCAGATTAGCTTTATTTGTGTTATTGCCCAGTATAAAAATGTGTTTCTAATCACAATTTTAAGTCAACCACTTACTTTCCTCAATCATCTTACTGTTCACTCTGCAACCACTGAAAATACTTGCTTAAATGACAAATTCTTTACAACAACCAAAACCGCCTTGTTATCATCTTTTTCTTGTTTATGTTGATATAAAAATAATAAGGAAAGTGGCAAAAGATCAACAGATCATCTGAATTACAACGGGCATGTATGTACATACTGCACATCCGTCAGATGACGCTCTCAACACAATAGGTAAGGCTCTCATTCGCCCTAATTTTATACAATACAAATTAATAACTATGCAGTACATGTTTTTAAAACCATAATAGAACTTAAAACTAACCTTAAAACATCATATCAATAGGTTCAGTAGCGTGGTTAGCGACAGTAGCGTCAGTATCGATGATAGCGGGAGCTGCATCAATGTCGCCGATAGTGACATCAGTTTCAGTATCGGTAATCCCGGCAGCTGCTTCAATATTGGTGCTAGTGTCAGCAGCTCCAGTAACGGCGTTTGTGGCAGCACATCCAGTAGCGGCGTTAGTATTGGTAATAGCGGCATCTGCATAAATATCGGCGCTAGTGACAGGAGTTCCAGCAGCGGAGTCAGTAATAGCAGCTTCAGTATTGGTAATAGCATTAGTTGCTTCAATATCGGCGCTAGTTATAGCAGATCCAGCAGCGGCGTTAGTAACGGAAGCTATAGTATCGTTATTAGCGGCAGCTGCATCAATATCGGCGCTAGTAACAGCAGTTCCAGCACCGGTCCCACTAGTAGCAGCTTCAGTATTGGTAATAGCGGCAGCTGGTTCAATAACGACGTTAGTTTCTCCAGCTTCAGTATCGATAATACCGGCTGCTGCTTCAATATCGGCGCTAGTGACAGCAGATCCAGGAGAGGCTTTAGTGTCAGCAGATGCAGCAGCGGCGAAAGTCCTCGATAGTGTCCGTTCCCATCGCGCCGATTTAAGATCTACGATTCTGCAGTTTGTGAGTTCAATCTCCACACTCATAGAACAGAAACGTCGCAGTCGCTCCAGCTGTCGCCTTATCAAGGCCTTTGTCTCCTGAAAAGAATAAATAATAAATTCAGTTTTTTTTGGTAGTTTTGGTGTAAAAATTGTTGTTGACATAAAAGACGCATGTACTTACCATTTTTTATAAAATATTTAAGTTTTAATGAGAAATGTGTTTTTTAAAAGAAATTTGCGTTTTTAATTTGTCTGAAAATAAAAAGTTTCCTTATTAAATACTAACACTGAAGAATCAACTAACTTCTTCGAGAACAACGCAGTAATTAATCCAATGATTGAACGAATGCATACCCATACACAGGCAATATAACGGGAAAAAAATAGTGAAGCAAGATAAAAAAGAAACAAAAAAAAAAAAACATGAGTGTACATGAGTACTTTCATGCAGGTCTCTAATCCATAAGAACATATGCATACGAATGATGCATGAATGCATTCAAAAGGAAACATTGTGTTCTCTTTCTTCTCTTTTGGAAACTTTTTAAGAAAAAATCATACATATGCAATTGTTGTTGGAACCTTGAAATTGTTGGTGTTTGGTTATAGCAAAACTCTACACGATCACTCTCGTCACTCAAAAACTTACGTTTGCTCTCATTCAATAAAAATATTCACGTTCCACTCAAAATATCAAGGGTCCAACAACAATTGCATGGTATGTTGTTGTTGGAAACCATATGAAATGTTTGACTCAAGTTTCCAAAAGAGAGAATTAGGAACGCGTGTCTTCGTGAGTGAACTATCTAGTGTACATATTAATTTTTCATAGGCTTTGGCTGTACCATGAGCATGGAAAAATAGTATGAAACAATTTCGAACAAATAGGATATAATTGTTCTTGCATATGACAAGGCTAGTAGACTAAATTGATTTTGTGAGTAATTTGTTGTACATGCATATGTATATGAGAGAGATTGTGAGTGAGCTTAGTGAGTGTACTAAGTAGTGCAAATGGATGGTCACAAACAATGCTGCCATTTTTTTTAAAGTATACTGATAATAGCATTGTTCTTTTCTGTTCAATCTGTATCAGCAATTTAAATGCAACTCGAGTTCTTCAGGAAATAAACAACATTTTCGCCGGAGCAGGTATAATGACACGCAGAAATATTAACCAGGAAGGTGATTCAAAGGCGCCCAAGCGACACATACTCAATCAATCAAGCTTATATCGGTTATAAAATAAATAAGAAAAATGCCTAATGCGTATTGAATTTTGGTTTAAATGTATGTATTCTCTCAAGAATTCCACATCAAAATCCACCAATAACCATAATAATTTTTTATCTTATACATACATATGTATATTTTCAGAATACATAGAATGTAAGTAAATATTAATTTTGTGCCCATCCTCAGCTTCTAAAAGCCACCACAATCCCAAAAACACATCCCATGTCAAAAACTTTCCAAACGAAAATTCATGGCATTAATATGTTCAATTTTCTTGGAATTTTATTTCTACCTTCTATATGCCACATTTTAGTATATTTTTAGTTTAAATAAAATTTTCTAACAATTATGTTTTCTTTTTAGTTGATTTTCATAAATTTTTTGTTTATCTTCATTTGCATATATTTTTTTGTTAATTAATTTTTTCTCTTGTCGTTGTTTGTATTCAGAAAAAGATGAGTTGTGAAACCATGCAATTGCTTTCTCCAAAGAAATATTTTCTTAGTCATCTTCATGTGGAAATTTTGTTTTTATTTTTTTTTTTGTTCTCTTCTCAAACCATTTGTCGTTATTTTTTAAATAAATCATGAAACTGTCAACGAATCGTGTGTGGTAATAATGCGAAGTACATTGGCTTGTTTTGTTGTATTTTTATTTGATTCTTTTTAATAAATTTTTTGTTTATCTTCATCATAATTGATAATTTTAAATAGAATTTACATTAAATGTATATTCGAAAGAAGTAGAAAAACAACATAAAAGGTTTTACACAATCATGAAAACGAAACAGTGGAGTTGACATGAAGTTAAAAAATCTAGTGAATCGGGGGTGGCAATGATGCAGAATAATTAAATTATTTTCTTGTATTTTTTTTTATTGATTTTTATAAATTTTTTGTTTATCTTCATCCTACTTGATAATTTTAAATAGAGTTTACACTAAATGTATATTCGAATGAAGTAGAAAAACAACATAAAAGGTTTTACACAATCATGAAAACGAAACAGTGGAGTTGACATAAAGTTAAAGAAGCGAGTGAATCGAGGGTGGTAATGATGCAAAATATATTAAATTATTTTCTTGTATATTTTAGTTGATTTTTTTGTATAAGTTTTTTGTTTATCTTCATACTAATGAAGTGAGAATTTTAAATAGAATTTTCATTAAATGTTTATTCAATCGAAGTAGAAAAACAACAGACACGCATATACAGGCTGTCAAGTTTGTATCACTTTTCACACTACACATTTCAACCCAATTTTCTTCAAATGCATCCACAATTTTCCAATGGGATTCAAATCTAGACTTTGGTCAAGTTTCTCCAACACCTTTCCACATATAATCTTACTAAGAAGTGAAGACCAAGACGCGTGTATTGTTCTTTCCTCATAATTATTTCTAATATTATTTTAAGAACTTGATGTATTAAATTTAATTTTAATAAATCAATAAGTAACAGTACTAAACATTTATGCATTGTCATTACCTTTTGCCATTTCCAACAATTGCTTTCTGTTTAGCTCATGACATAAAAACATTAATTAAAAAACTAACAGCTAAGAAGACTTGTATTGTTGTTTGATGAACTACTTCTTGAACTTTTTCACATCAGAAACATTGACAAAAACCAATACAACAATATTGTAAGAAATCATATGATCAATGTGTTGCTTTGAGTGAAAATACTAAACATTTGTGTGGCAAAGTCAATGTATTTATTCGTAAGCATATGTACTTCTTGATACTGAAATATAATATTACGAGGAGTATACCGAAATACAAAAAAAAAAAAAAAAAAAACTCAACCACTGAAGTCTTCCAGAAAAAATTTCAATTTCTTTAAATCTCCAACCGATTTCATGACGACCAATTTTTTTTAGACTGACTACATCAGAAATGTCGGGTATAGTAGAAACACCCAAACAAACACACTTAAAATTTCATCATTATAGGCGCAACTCTAGCGGCCATATATTTTTCAAAATAATAAACTAAGCCATCAGTTTAATCTTTTATCTGTCATGGTTAAGCAAATAAGATGCTTCACCCTCTTTAGGCAAGGAAAACTTCGCCCATCACTCCCACCAATTGGTGACTGCGATCGATACGCACATTCTAAAAGTTATGTCAATATTTGGATAAATTGTTTCAAGTTTTTCATTTCTTAGAACATTTAGAATCGCATTGGTTCGTTGTAGCAATTCTCTGTCTCGATCTACGATTATTAAATAAGAACGTATATAAAATTTCGGATTTCCTCAGCGTTCAAAGTATTTAAATTGCTTCAAAACAAAAATTTGTTGCAAATATTTTCTGGGACAAGTCTAATATATAATAATATAATATAATATAATAATCACGAGATATACATATTGTCGCTCTGAATGTTTTACGACCAGAAAATGAAGACGTAATACCTTTGCCATATACATCAGCGGTGATGTTTCTCTTGCGAGAGAATAATGACAATACATGTTTATTGAAATGTTCCCTTTCGCAGTAACTTGTAAGAATTTACTGTACATCTGTGTCAGTAAGTCAAAGTAGCTTGTGTTGGAAATTCATTCAGCACACCCGTCCACGTACCTATGCGACGACGATCAACGGGGCGCGCTTCGGACGCTCTACATCTCTATAGAAAGTATGATTTTTTGTAAGAAGGTACTCACTTATTTTTTTTTAAATTGCCTTAGGCGAGCCTTTGAGCCTTCCGCTCCTAGACAAGTGCCTTATTCGACTAAAGGATAATCAGCCACTGCATATACCATTTATTATAAGTTTAATCAAAATTCTTACTATGTGTTTACATATTACCCATAGTTTAAGCTTCCTTATTACTTACTTTATACGAGGGGCACCAAAAAAGTTATACAATGGGCAATAAATATGCATTGTTTGGATTCAGAAATAGTTTTATTGTATTTCAAAGTATTCTCCATGAAGATCAATACACTTTTGCATACGCTTAAATCAAATTTCGAAGTACTCCACTCGACTCCGATTGAAATAACTCCAAAACATGATTTATTAATGCATCAATCGCTTCTTCAATTTTTGAAAATCGTTGTCCATGTAATTTATTATTCACTGTTGGAAACAAAAAGTAATTATTCGGTGCTAAATCGGGGTTGTACGCTAGATGACCCTTCAATTCAACGTTTTCAGCCTTTAAATATTCAGTTGTTTGAGCCGAAGTGAGAGAACTCGCTTTGTCTTGCTGAAGAACGATCCGATGTCGACCGTTTGTTTTGCTCATTTCACCAAAAACTACTGGTAAACAGATAATCGTGTACCACTGAGAATTGACCATTTGCTTCAAAGTGCTTCGTGCGCTAACAATTTTTGTTGGATTGTTATCCATATATATATCCATGATTCGTCAGCTGTTACAATCTTAAATACGACTTTTAAAGCCTTATTTTTTAAGTACCTATATTAAGTTTGCTTCAATTGACACGAGCCATTTTGTTTTTTTATGAGCGTTTGTTAAATTATGCAGGATACAACGCGAAACTAGCTTTCTCACAGCAAAGTGTTCATGCAATATTATCTGTATTGCGTTGGAATGAATGCCAATATTTACCTCAATATCCATTCTTCCATTATTAGTGGCAGCTATTTGCAAAGTCTAACTAATTTAGATAACATACTAAACTGATGTTAAGAGCGTGAACTGCGGAGCCGATAGCCATCGATACATTTGTTAGCTGGTAATTTTAGTTTATAAGTCAACAATTAATCAAATAACATAAGTGAATCATTACGAGGAGTACTTAGAACTCAACACAACGGACGATTGAAGTCCATTATTTTTAATTAAAACACAGTTTTTTTTTGTGTTTTTTTTTTAAGTTATTAGATTACTGAGTTTATTGTTCCGAAGTCTCAGTTAATATAAATAAACGCGCATAACATATTTTTTTTTTTTGCTTTTTCGGTTTTTACGTTATAAACAATTTGAACAAGTTTATGATTTATTGTTATATAATATATTTTTATAGATATACAATAAGTACATACATATGTAGATTACTTAATACACAATATTTTTGTTCCACTTCATGATTTCATTAAATTTCTCTTAAAATTCATTCACATTTGCGCTCCTTTTTGCGATTTCGATTGCTTTGAGCGCTTACACTAGCAGTGTAGCCATAATAAGTATACGCAGTACTATGACTAGTATGGATATACATATCTATCGGCTACATCGGTGTTCCCTGACAATTTCTTAAGCTACAATAAAATATGTTAGAATATATAAAATATTGGAAGTTTTATTACTTTTGTGTGTTGATTTTGGATTAAAAAAAAATTCAATAAATTCAATTCAATTCAATTTCATTTCATTTCATTTATTCCAGTATATTGAATTGTTGTGTATGTTTGAATATATAAAATATTGGAAGTTTTATTACTTTTGTGTGTTGATTTTGGATTAAAAAAAATTCAATAAATTCAATTCAATTCAATTTCATTTCATTTCATTTCATTTCATTTATTCCAGTATATTGAATTGTTGTGTATGGTATACGAATACACTTTGGTACTTGATGAATGTGATAGAGTGACGAGATTGATGAAGTTTGTATGTTCATACATACATACATACATAACATTTGTGTATACATACACATATTTGAATTAACATAGTGTAAGTATTTGAATTCTACAATAAAAGAAACATACACACCACATCTTATACTTAGTTATGTTAACAATTACAATTACAATTTACGCTTACATGGTACAAACATACATTACGAGGGTACATATGTATGTACATACACACTACTACATATGTCTGTTTGTCTGTTTCTGTTTCTGTTTCTGTTTCTGTTTTTTGTAAGTATGTTAAACATTCCCTACCTAGATTGCCTTCAATTACCTTTTGTTTCATGGTTTGTTTTATGTTATGTACTAAATCCAATATTGTATTGTATATTTATTCGTTTGTTTCATTCTATACCATAAGTATATTATGTAATAAATAATGTCATTTGTTATATGCATATGTAATTAAATTTAATTTTAGACTTTCTAGATATTAGTATCGTGTACATTTTATTGTTGACTTTGCAAATTTGTTATTATTAGTTTGTTTGTTTTGAAATACATATTGCAGTTTATCATATACAGTATGTATTTCTTATACCCCGCACATTGACATGAGACAACACACAACAATAAAACAAGAATGGAATTTCAAGACATTACACAGCATTTAATACTCAAGAGCTCAAATGGAAAGTTGTACTTACTACTCATAAATACAAAAGTATTGAACAATTTATCTATCAATGTGGTTGCATTAAAATTCTGCTTGAGTCAACAGTGAAAGTGACCAGACAAAATGAACATTGAAATTGTGTCATATGCCATATGCCACATGCCATATGCCACATGCAATATGATTAAGATGGAAAAATTTTAACGGATTCTTTGATATTTTTAATTTTAGCATAGGACTAATCAAATTTGAATCTTTTATTAGAGATCGGTGATACATATAATATGAAGAATATAGAAATTCTATACATATTACGTTGTGCACATACGATTGACAAACATTGCTAATCGAATATGTTGACAAATGAATATAACATGCATACATACATAAGTATATGTATGTGTCCATGACTCGGAGATTAAAGATAAAGAAATTTAATGATAAAAATCAGCATCCATTTGCACGGGGAGGAGAGCAATGAAAATGGATCATAGTCATTCTATGTAGTATGAGTATGTTGGCATTACTCGTGGGGTAAATTCTATTAATCATTTCTGTCTCTATTTATTGTATTGCCTCTAGTTTGTGTCTTTCTTTATGCTCTTAGATCTTTAAGGGGTGCAGGGTATTTGATATTAAGCTTTTCCACTTGTTTGTCAAATTACTATGTTCTTGCTTAAAATTATCGAGGTGAATTTGTTGAGTTTTGTGTTTTGTTTTTTTTTAATTGTAGTTTTTGAACTTAATTTTTTTTCTTTCATTTTTTTCGTTACATATTTTTTTTTTAAATTTTTATTTTTTATTTTTAAGTAATGCTTACTAAAATTTATATATTTTTATCTTTCTTTTCCGTGTTAAATTTTTAATTAATTTTTTTTTAACAATTTTTTTTTTTTTTTTGTAATATTTTCCAAATTAATATTTTTCCATCGATTTTATTATTTTTATTAACTATAATTAATGCGAGAAAAAAAAAACAATTTAACCATAAGTATCTGTAATTAACAAAGTATATTCGGATTTCTCCTTTATCTTTTTCTTTCTCTAATTTCTTCTCAGATATACTCGTAGTACATACTTACACTCCCGATCAATTAAATAGACTCAACATGTTTTGTATTTAACACTTTGATTTTTCTCTATTATGCAGTAAGCTATTGCCACATCGTTTGTTGTTTTTTCTAGAAGAGAACATTGGACAAATTTAATAGATGTTTCTGATTTGTTTTGCCTATGCCGAAAAAATGTACTCTTTAGTCGTTTACCAGAATAGAAAATTGAATTTTCCAAAAATTTGGCATTCCGAGACAGAAATCTTATAACCAGGCAGATAGCAGAAAAAATCTCCAAAATTCATACTGTTATCTGTCATTTTCTGCGCAATCCATCAAAATATGGAAAAAATATGAAAAACCCCACCAGGAAAAAGCCCTTACACCTTCTGCGAGAAGCCTCAAACTCAATGTGCCCTGCAGCCAAAATTCGATTAAAATTCGGAGTAAAGGCTAGTCATAGGGAAAGCGAAACACTTAAAGAGATTTAAATTTGAAAAAAGAAAACCACATCTTACCGACGTTTGTAAGAATGCTCGTTCCACATGTCATGTCAATAGCGATGGGCATCGAATCGTTTTAATTTGGATGGATCAGATGGTTTTAAATACTACTTCCATGACATAACAAAGGAAGAACGCAATTTGACCCAAGTCAAGTCATCATAGCCATGAAGGCGGCATAATGGTGTGCGGTGCCATCTCCTATTATGGCTCATTCGAACTACAATTCGTTTCATATAAAATGAACAGAGAGCTGATCCACACTTCTCTAACATTTCAATGCCTGACCGAATTTTCAAAGTGATTTCGAACAACACATTATCAATTAAGTGAGGAGTCTGAAGTTGCGGTTCACCAATACAAAAATATATGAAAAAATAACTGTTTTACTGAGATCTTAAGAAATGAATACTGAATTATAAAAAAAATATATGTTTGCAAATTTTGTTAGTATTTCGAATTCAAAAGTCCCGGATCTATGAAAAAATAAAACAACCATTCAGTCTATTTGATTGATCGGGAATGTATGTTCCATCTAATAATTATTTATATACTTATAATTATCTATATAATATATATGTAGCATATGGTAGAGTAAGTAGTTACAAGTTATTATTGTGTTGTATTATGAATAGAATATTTTAAAGCTTCAGAGGAAACAATTTGTTTTTGGTTTTTCTTTTTTAATTAATATTAATATATATATATATATATATTCGTATATATGTTATTAATAAGAATATGTTATATAAGAATTATTGCAAGTAATTTTAAACATGAAATTTACCATTCCTTAATTTCTTAACCTTTAACTTTTGTTTCTTTCTTCGATCTGCAAATAGGAGTTCATCAATTCTTAATTCAATTCAATTCAATTCGTTTCAATTTACTATTTAGGAATTACAGACACGCCTTAAGGACTTCAATTCTTTTCTACTACTATATAGTACTTACATACCATACATACTACATACATATATTCCTTTTTTTTTGCCAAAGTATATTTCTCTTTACTGTACTAGTAATTGGAATAGGATTGATTTGATATTTCGTATACTCGTACACTTCAACATAGATTATTTTTTCTATAATATTTTACTGCTTTTCATCATCTTATCTCATTTTCTCACTCATTTAAAAAAAAATACGAAAAAAAAAAACACAAAACAAATGTTTATTATTGCATTTTAGTTAATGATATGAAAAGATATCATCACTGCCATCAATGATCAATGATATCGTTGCCATCATCAAGAATTCTACAAAACATACTTACTTACATACATATAGTAGGTCATGCATGGAAGAATCCCTGAAGAAAACAAAATCGAAAATAAGATCTACCACTAAGCTAACATAGTACAATAGATTAGCTAATACGCATTAAGTTTAAGATTGCTCCAATACCGAATCTCTGAAGTTTCTGATCTTCTTTCATTTCTTCATTTTCATTTGACTAAGTATAACGTTTTTTAAATTGTATTTATTTATTTTTATTAATGGTGGTATTACTTCTTCATCATCATCAATATTCCATTTTCAATTTGCTTTAAAGGGAAGATCCTCATTCTCACAACCAAGGTATGCATATGGTACGACAAATTTCACGTGGGTGTGGCTCATTACCATTTGTGCCGCCTCCGCCGCCACCAAAACCAGCACCAGCACCACCATCAATAGATCTCTTAGTGTCGCCACCACTAGCACCGCCACTACCGGCGCCACTGAACTTAAAGAAGGAACTCCTTCGTCAGTGTTTGCGACTCGATTGTGGCGAACGTTGTTGAATGGATCCCGAACTACTGAACGAAGCACGATGAAATTGTTGCGGTTGCTGCTGCTGATGTTGCTGATGTTGCTGATGTTGCTGATGCTGTTGGTGATGATCTTGACTACCGGTCGACGAAGACGATGATGATGATGTTGATGATGATGCTATTAATGCTGAGGCATTTGTTGTTGAGGCCGCCATTGAAGCGGCTCTTGAGAGACCCGTATGTCTCTTGGGTATAACAAATGGTGGCGGTGGTTGTGGGGTATATTGTGGTGGTGTTGAATGTGCTGAAATTTGTCGCACAAAACTACGATTAGATACACTTTGTTGACCACGTAAGCCAATACCAGCCGAAGCGCCACTAGCACTGGTCTGTTGTAGGGAACCACTTCGTGCTATAGCACCGGTACGTGGTGGTATTGCTGGCGGTGGTCCCAGGTTTGGACCACGTATCTTAACTGTAGATGAGGTTACTGTTGCTGATGATGAGAATGTTGAGGTTGGTGGTGGCGGCGAGATTGCCAAATTTTCAGTTGACGCCTGGGAAGGTATGCGTGGTGGCAATTGAGGTAACTTGGCTTGTGGTTGTACTGTTGTTGTGGTTATCATGGGTTTCTGCATGGGCATGGGTTTTATAGTCACCACTGTACCATTGTTGTTGTTGCCGCTGTTGCTGTTGGTGTTGCTACTGCTTGACTTGCCCAAGACTGCTGATGCTTGCACTTTTATGTTGGATGTTTCTTTAGCATTTGCAAATTGTTGTTGATTTGAACATCCAGGCTGCTGATGCTGCTGTAGTTGTTTTTGTTGTTTTTGTTGTGCATGAATATCCTGGATCTGTGGTGTTATAACAACAGGGTTCTTCTTTTGATCTTGTCCAGCGGCCACATATGAGAAAACGCATAATACCGAATAACAAATCTGATCCGACTGCGCATCATCAGCATTAGCATCAGCATTTTTGAAGGTATTTCATTATACAAACACACACACACACACACACACACATATACACATTTGCATATGTATCAGTTTTGGTGTACATGTAAAGTATTTGTGTGCATGTGCATGTTTGTTTATTATTGTTTTTTGTTTTGTTTTGTTTTTGTGTTTTGTTTAAAGAGAAAGTAAAGCGAAATTAACAAAGATTTTAAATGGTTTCAGTTTTTGATTGCATTTCATTTCGTTTGATTTGATTTGATGTGAATTTGATGATTTCAAGTATAAAAAATATATACAAACATTCACACATTTATAGACAGACACATACGCACGCACACACACACACACACACACACACACACACACACATTTCGTAAATTAGAAAACAGAGAATTGAAACATAGAAATTATATAAAAAATTGCATGCATTTCGATTGATTATAATAGTAGAATTGATAATGAAACAAAATATATTTTTATAATAAAGAAAATATATTTTATAAAAGTGGAAAAAAATCTATTCAAATTTGAGTCGAACTTCCACAACTCGTATATCGATTTTATACTATTCTCTTCTGCTATTTCTCGCAATTCCGTAACCGTAACTCGATATTATTAAAATCACTTTAAGTATTTAGCATCATAACTTAGATGACAACGGTTCGGAGGAAGGATATGTTCTACAGACTTCCGGATTCTTAAAAAACTCTAACTAGAAACATATGACACTAGCTACTGGCTGCTGTGCCAGTGAATGGCAATACTCTTATAGGCCTGTTCTGATCAGTCTTCCATTTTTGCTGCAACAAAGGATAGCTCTAGGGAATACTTTTCTTTATAAACTCATAACTAGTTCCATTGACTCTTCTGAGTTCTTAAATGAGCTGATGTTTTGTATCCTCAGTCGTTCTACTAGTTGTGAATAGATGCACAACTAACTTTGCCCTTCATGATCCATTCCAAAGGTCTAGCTCGTTCTTTGTTTTGTCTCTGACCACACATGGCTGTGAGTAGGGACATACATAGTTCGCTATTTAGCAAATAAATTTCCCCCATTGGATCAGAGATTGATTTGTTTAATTTTGTATATATATTATTTTTTAGTTTTTTCATCATTATTGGTATTTACATTGTTTTAGTTGACGGTATTTTGCCATGAAATCTCAAAATTTTCCCACGGAGGAGCCACAGATACTAACTAGCCTGATATTTCATGGTATTACATATTTATAGGAAATTGTCCTCTCAAACACTGAATAATACTCAACTGTATGTTGAAACAAAACGTTGCACATTCTCTGTGAATAGATGTGTGAATAATAAACCTACTAAAGTGCTTGAAATCATTGAAAGTATTCATTTCTAAGGTCGCCATAATGGTCAAATACAAGACACCTGGCTGTGTTGCAAGCATGTCCATTAATAATAATACATAATAATCTCTAACAAGACTCCTTGATATTAAGTAAGAGCAATAATAATTTTCGGTCAAATTCCCCAAGTTTAAATGAACAATTCTATCTAAATTAAAGTCTCCATAAATCGAACACAACATATGTGCATGATGAGAAGTTATGGTAGTTCGATTGTCTATTAATTATAATAAATTATGTATTATAATAATAATTAAAAAGAATAAATCTTGAATAAAATTATTTTAAATATTGCAATAAGAAAATGCATCTCATATTTTTCTTTGCTTCAAAAAATAAATGAATAAAATATTATTGTATTTTGAAAAAACTATTAATATAAATTCGAGAAAACACATTTATTCTTTTTTTTTTTTTTTTTTTCTTTGATTCTTTGATTCTTATAAAATGTGATAGTACAAATGTAAGTATTAATTAATTATTATTGATGTTTATGTTATAAATTAAATTATTAATATATAGTTATTATTGTTTCTGTTGTTGTTGTTGTTGCTGTTATTGTTGTTGCTGTTGATGTTTTATTCTTTGAGTACAATGAATGAATTGAGATTTACTAAGTCACATAAGTAGTAAATACAAGAAAAACCAGAATAAAACGGAGAGAAAATAAAAGCAAGTAAAGTAAAGTAAAGTAAAATTACAATAACATTAAAATGAATGAGTGATTTCAGCTTCGGTTAGACCAAATATTGTAGTAAATACCCTTCACAGAACGAATGAATTTTATGATTTTAGTATGGTTTTCATGCAAAATTACACTTATTAAACTTTAATAATCATTCACCCGATGATATCAAACGAAATCGTTAGATTAATCCACAGAACTGTAAGATGACTTCAGGCTCAATCCAGTGATCTTGTCATAGACTTACTATTAAATTCTAGTCAGCATACCCGTTGACTCACATTCTAGATACTTCGAATCATGGATTTACCATAATATGTATGTTTTTCTAAACCTTTAACAATAGGGAAGTATGGAGTGTTGATAACAAACATAATTTGGGATGGTACCTTCCCCATTCCCTCCCACAATTTTTCCTTTTAATGCATTACAAACATCACTATGCAGTGATAACATACTCATACATATATACGTACTTGTATGGTAATATGAGTACTTAATATTCAGATACTTATGTGAAGGATACTTAAGTCGTTTGATAAAAAATGAGAAAACATTTTTTGTAATTTGAAAATTCTCCAATGCTTCAATCTGCCACTGGCCGGATTTATTCGACGCACCGACACACGTATTTGAACTCAATTCTCTTTGGAAGTTGTAAGGCGAGTTTACGCAAAATTTACAAGACTTTTTTTGGAATGAATTGTTTTGGACAATAAAACAGTCACAGTCGCCACAACTGATAGTGTCAAAATCCCACCAACTTTGGTAACAGTGCGTGTTTCGGGAACCCTGTTTTCTACTCCACATAACTCGCTTATATTCACACCCTTTGACGCAGTTCACATTTGTTCATGATATGCTTCTTGCCTCGAATTCGGATTAACTCCTTGAGACAATTTTTATCGGAAAAAAGCCAAACGAGTGTGAAAAAAAAATATATAGGTATATTCTTCAGATACATATTCGTATTTATTAGTTTGGAAACCACAATAAGATTCGGGGACGACAATTTCACATATTTATGTATATTTATGTTTATGGGATCGACATTTATCAAATCAAGGAACTGTGGACAAAGGACACACGATTTTTCTGGAACTGGCCCCTGCTAACTTCACTTCATCACTTCTCGGCAGACATAGACAGCTAACATGCGTGGCCAACTTGCTTGGTGTGCAACAGTTGGCTCATTTATTTTTTAAGCGTCGAACTGTGGGAACTCATTAGGCAGCCGGTTATGCCAAGTTCAATAATTTTCAGCAGACATGCACCAATGTATGAGCGATTTCGAATTATGTTAAACAAATTATTTGTGCCGGCTATCTGTGTCTGCCTTAAGAGCGGCGAACCTGTGTGACGGCGCGTCTTATAAATTCGATTGATTTTAGTTCGATTGCCTTTCGCTAGATTGCTTTCTATAGGTATGTCAAACTCAAATTTCGCTTAGAAGTTGCATTGATTTTGCTCTTGTTGCTCTTGGAGATGTTGTTGTTGTTGTTGTTGTTGTTGTTTTTGCTACTTTTGATCCTTTCCCAACATTTGCTTCGAATTCGGACATTGCTTTCAGATCACTGTGTCGTCGATGACGTGTTTGATGTTCATCAATGCCATTGTCTTTGCCATTCGTTGTTCTACGCTGTTGTTGTTGCTGTTGATGCTGCTGTCGGTGTTGTTCGTTTGTATGACAACCTTGTTCGATGTTCATTTGTGTTGTCTGCACGTGTTGTGAATGTTGTTTCCTGTGCTTCTTGTGTTGTTGTTGCTGTTGTTGTTGATGTTTTCGTTGGCAAACATATGCAAATTGCACTGAGGTAACGCGATGAAAGCACAAAACTATTTCGGCAGCCTTTTTTTTTTTTTTTGTAATGTTTTTTTTTTTTGTGGTTATTGTTGTTTACGTAACATGGAGCAGTTATGTGTTGTTGTTGTTGTTGTTGTTGTGGATGATGATGTTGTGGTTTTTGTGGATATTGATTTGGTTTTTTTGTGAGCGGTTTGGTGGCAGTGTGAATGATGATAATTGTTAATGATTATGATGTTAGTTGTTGTTGTTGTTGTTGTTGGTGTTGTTGTTGTATGTATATCAAAGGTTTAAAAACGAAAATCAAAAAAGTAGTTTTTGCCGCAAAAATAAAGTTTGCAAAGAAAAACAAAAGGGAAAAAAAGAGACAAAGACAAAGAAATAAACAAGAAACAAACAAGAAAAATCACATGAATTGTTTTTTTTTTTTTTTTTTCATTCTATTTTTTAAATATAATTAAATTAAAGGAATATAAAAAGGAAAATTCATAATTAAAATATATTAAAAAGTGCAAAATGAGCGCAATTTTTGTGCAAAATGAGCGCAATTTTTGTGCAATTCAATTTGAATTTGTCTTTACACTCATAACCAAAATAATAAGTACTTTTTATGTATCTAAAAATTGAAAACTTATATTATGTTAAGCAACATTTCAAATGTGAAACCTAATATACATACATATGTATATGTGCCTAGGCATAAGCAATAACAATTTTCAGTTTTTACAAAGATATAATAACCAAGAAATATGTAGATGAGTTACAGTCTTTGCTGCAGTCACAGTCTTGCTAAATTTGCTTAAATGGATCTCGACGCTAGTATATGATCTGACAATACCATTGGTTAATATTGGAAGCATTTTGATCTCTTTGAGAGTTCCATATTTACATATGTCGCCTATCCATCTAAAACAATTTATCCGTTTAACTTACTAAAGTAAGTAAGAATAGATGTAACATACTTAGAATGTAAGTATGTATATAAATCCTAATTAACATTAATATTGTAGATCCAGAATATCCAGATCAAATAATCGCTAATGAATTTTTCATTTTCATTTCATCCATTTGTTAATCTCATTTATACTAGTAAGAGATAATTGTTATTGTTTGCTCAAAAATCGAATGAATTTGATATTATCAAAGTATTGGAGTAATAGTGAAATGAATATAGAAGTGATATGTTCTTATTATTTTGCACATAAGTGTATGTAGTACATTACATACATACATATATACTTATACAATATTGAATATTTAGTAAATACATTGTACGCAATCTAGTTGTCGACACTTTTGGCATAAAGGAGAAGCTGTTGACAACTGGTTGATGTACCTATAATACTTATATACATATATATATAAATAGATAGATATATGTATATATTTCAGTGAAAAACTAAGCAAGGCTAGCATATGCATATGTATAATTTTCTGTTGTTTTCTTTTGCATATTTACAGCGCAATATTTTTTTATTTTTTATTTTCATTTAAATTTTTATTACATCTTTATTTCTTTTTTGTGTCTTTTGAAACTTACCATTGTTGATTGATATTTCCGTTGTATGAGGTTACGTGTTTTGGGATCTAAAAATATTTAAAAAGAAAGCAAAGAAATGATTAAGTAAGGAAAATACAATAAATATAAAAGTGAATCTCCTCAAAGTATGCTACACTAAATTCATTTGCAAATAATATTTGGGATTATTGAAGAACACTGATCTACAGTGGACAAGTATTTAGAATAATTTAACTAATTTCTATGTACATTTCTACCCATCCTGAATACGATTTGATAAGTAAAAGTCATTTATTAATTTAAATTTTTACGATATGTCTTACTAAGCGATATACCCAAGTGTTAAAAAGTAAACATTGACGGCGATGAAGATGTATTCGGTATGTATGTCCGCAACTAGATATGATCCGTATCAAACTCGATCTTATGATTGAAGACCCGAGTGGACAATAATATGACAAATTATCATAAGAAAACAATAAAGCAGCAGTTGCAGCAGGAACAGCATTAAAAAACTTTACACAAAATCAATGTCTATCTTTATTGATTCAATTCACATGGGCGAAATACTTCCAGATTAATTGGTGGAACAGTATGAACAGAAGTATCTATTTGAATCTGGATAGGACAAAAATGAAATCACCTATAATTTATTCATACTTACTGTACTCCTCAAGGACAAAAATGCCACCCTTTTGGGTAAAACATTTACGAATATGATCCAAGCGAACGAAAAACTGAAAACATTACAACAATGAACATTATTAAAAGGGTATTACTTTCTTTCTAATCTAATAATCTGCTATCAATTTTTTGTAATTTTTTAAATTCATCAGCACACAAAATACGCCAACCAACATAAACATTTTCAATATAAAAACATACATAAATATTTATATTTTTAATTGTTTATCATTAAAATTTATATAAATAACAAAAATCAATAAATTAAAGTGTTTGTGTTTTTTATTTTTTGTCTTGAATAATTTTTTTTTTTTGTTTTCGTTTGAGTTTGTCTTTAGTGTGGGTGAAAGAATTTCTGTATTAAATTCAATTACAAAAGAAAAAACAAACACATGTATTTGAGGCGAGACAAATATAGAGATTGAGAGTGATGTAGACAGACAGAGAGAGAAAGAGACAGTGAGAGAGAGGAAAAGGTGTGGTTCTATGTATGTGTGTATGTGTGTTTCATTTTTTTTTAAATTAAAAAATCATTTACAAAGGAAATTAAAAAAAAAAATAATACAAAACAAAAAAACTCAAATAGAAAAGAAAAAAAAAAAAGAAAAAAAAAAAAGAAAAAAGGGAAAAACATTCATTCTCACATTTGAAAACAGGAAGAATTACGAGAACGCATGCGTTATGAACTTCTTTTTCTAGTTAACATTGGCAGGCATTAAGATATGCTAGGATAGGCTAGTCTAATCTAATCTAATCTAGCCAAAGCTAAGCTAGGCTAGGCTAGGCTAGGCTAGGCTCGTCTAATCTAGTTTGGTCTAGTCTAGTCGTAGGCTAGGAAATACGAGCGTCTATTGAGGGTCTTGTTAATCAAGTAACGATAATTTGGGGAAGTTTTTTGTTGTATAATTTTCACTTGATTTATCAATCCACTGTTCTTCTCAGTGTACGATTATGTGAATCTGAATGTGTGCGTGTATGTATTTTTTTTACTTCTCGTATGTTTCTATTTCAATCTTTAGTTCTTTAAAGCTACACTAGATGGTGCGACAGTTACTGCCGCATACATACATAAGGAAGTAAGGGAGTACTATATTGTAATTTAACATAAAGGCAACACAAAAGAAAAATACGCGACACAAAGAAAACAATAGCAAATGAAATTAAAAAAAGCATCAGATTAACAGCAGCCAAAGCAAGCAAAAATATTATAATGAAGATTAAGCCGAAGCGAATACAATATATGAAATGTAAAGTGGGAGTAGCCACAAGTCTCAATAATTAAGTCAAGTTAAAATTATTGAGGAAGTAAAGGAAAAAGTTAAAGAAAAATTACAAAAAAAAAAAAAAAAAAAATATGCATATTTGTTAAGATTTAAATAAAATAAAATTATAAATAATATTTCATTCATTATTATTAATACTACTAGTGTTATTAAATTTATAAAGGACACAGAGGCTGAGAGATATAGAGACAAAGACAGAGAGTGAAAGAGAAAGATATATAAAAAGGGAAAACAATGAGAAAGATGGTTAGAGTGTGAGAGATAAAGATAATGATAGAGACAGAGAGAGAGAGAGAGAGAGAGAGAGGAAGTGATAGAAGTACAGTCAACAAGTGAAGCGTTGAGAGCGAATCAACAAAAATAAAATTATAATTTCTTTTTCTTTTCTTTTCTCATTTTATTTTATTGTATTTTCTCTTCATATTTTCTTCTGCTTCTTGTGATAACAAAAAGAAATAATAAAAATGCCACTGATATTTTTATGTTGATGCAGTTCTTGTTTCTTGTGAATAAAATAACATATAACTAACAAATAGTATAAAGTTAAATAAATATATAAATACATAATTGACAAATAAGTTGCTTCTGGCATTTTTACACAAAACAAAAAATGAACAATGAACCCAACAAAATATTCAAAAATAAAGAAAAGAAAAGAAAAGAAAAGAAAATATTGTAAAAACAAACGAAAAACAACAAAATTTTTACAACAAATAATTACATTAAATCGTTTGTTACATCATCATAAATCGCTATGATAAAATGCTACCAACTAAAAGAAACTGTATTATTCTCGTAAAAATTAAAACCGTAATATAACCATTACGAAGTTGTTTCTTCTCTTCTTTTCTAAGATTTTTTTTTTTTTTTTTGGGTTTTCCGATCGTCCTTATATGAATAAACTTTTATGTTTTGGTTTTCTTTTAACAAAAATCTTTTATTTTTTTTTTTGATTTATGGTTTCATATAGTTTTTTTTTTCTATTAAATTCTAATAATAATAATAATAATTAGCACTTGTGAGATGGTCTTTTTTTGTTTTGTTGGTTTAATATTTAGTTTGGTCTACTAACACAAACATCGCTAAGAAAATAATTATACATATATTGTATATATATATATATGCATATACATATACGAGTATATAGTATATTGTATATATGATGTACGTATAAAAAATGAATTGGATATTATAAGTATATAGCATATGTCTCCTATACATACATACATAGATATATGGTATAGTAGGATGATATGAAAGATTTGTTAATACAGAAATAAAAATATAAATTTGCATATTAATATCAGTAATAATAATAATAATAATAATAATAATTATATTAATAATCTTCATACTACTTATGTATTAGTAAACAACGTGTGTGTGTGTGTGTATGTGTGTATTAAGAAATTTAAAAGATTGCATATTCAATTCTACTTTCTATATAGATAGATAGATAGATAGATAGATATACAATAGAAAGAGAGAGAGACAAGAAGGAGTTTTTAGATAGATATTGATTGGTATTGATCCCATAGTATAACATACATATGTAAGTATTTATTGTACCGCTAAAGAAGTAGCGATAAAAAAAAGCTATCCAATACGCGGAAGCAAACAGAGGAAAAATTGTTATCTCTACGGATAGTTTATCTACAATACTAGGAATCTAAAATTTATTTAATAATTAATATGACAGTCTTGTTTGTGAACTCCGGCATCTCTGTATCAAAAAGTCGAATAAAGTTAAACCCTTTTGGGTTCCCGGTCACTCGGGAATTGAAGGAAATGAATCTGCACACGCTGCAGCAAAGAAGGCAGGATTCACTCCATGTCTGATGGTTATATCAGGCGTGGAGAGCGACATAATAATTCACATCAAAAATATATGACGTGACATAGAACTGATATGCTGTTCTAATTCTCATGAAACTCCAATCCATTTCTCTGCTTCTTGCCATTGTCAAAATCTCGCGGTCAAACACATTTTGAATGATTGCAAAAATTTAAACAACACCAGATCCAAGCTATTTGGGCATAACCTACATTCCAACTTCCTTAAAATTCCAACCCTGGATAACATTCATAAAATCTCATCTTTCATTAAATACTGCAACCTATCCAATCAAATTTACACAGTTTTTTTTTTTTTTTTTTTTTTAAAGACGAGTCGAAGGCCTTGTTGCTAGCACTCTATTAGTTATTCTAGATTATATATTATAAGCAATTATGTATATAATGTAGTCTTGAAAATAAAATACACAATAACCTATTGTACCATACATACATACATAAGTACAATAAATTGGGATTACTTTATTTTAACTTTTTCTTTTGCAGGGGAGTATATGAGAAGTCCTGATGATCCGAATTGTTAACTGTTTGATCATGTCTTTCAGCCTCGGGACTTGCAAATACATATGTCATTTCTCAATTTCAAATTTAAAATAGAATTTGTAATTGAAGCTATAGGAAATTTTAATGCAGTTTAGAGTAAATATTATACGAGTATTATAATCTTTTAATAAAAATATATGCACTTGGGAATGTGAGAAAGCGGATACGGCGGAAGTTCGGATTTGGTGTGAAGAGAGAAAAATGGATTCTGCATATGGATAAATCAGAAACACATTTTGTTTTTGTTTTGCTGCATTTTGTTGCATTTTATTGCGTATTTTTTTGATTTTATATTGATGTTGTTGTTGATTTTACTGTTGGACTTAATATTATTATTATTATTATTATTATTATTATTAATAAACTTGAACTAAATTTAAAACAGCATGCACTTCATGTTATTCATTCTTCTACATTGTATCCGCAAGAAATCAATAAATAAATAAAATAAATAAAATTTTAAAATAAAAAAGTCTCTCAATAATAATATTATTATAAATAATAGATAACAAAAAGAAGGATAAATATCTAAATATTATAAATTACCAAATTTAAAACAATTTCAGATGATGAATCCACTTGTAGTTTCAATTAATTTAATTAAAGTAATAGATTTCTCATCACCTGAATTTGTTTGTTAATTTATGGGATTTCAATTTAATTATTTCTTTTTTTTATAAAAAAATTTAATATGCTTTTTTGTCTATATAAAACTATTGAGGGGGAGTGGGTGGGGCTGGGGTTGGAGGTGAGGTGGATTAGCTCATTTGTTTCAAACTACAAACTACTTTTGCTCTTGATTAATTTAATTTATATTTTTTGGTTTTTGGTTTTTGTTTTTTGTTTTTAGTTTTCTTTTGGTTTGTCTAAACAAATAAATCTACACAAGCAAAAATTATAATTAAAAAACAAAAAAAAAAAAAAAAAAATATTACAATAATTAATTTTGTCTTTTGATTGTCTTTTGTGAAACATCATTGAGTTAATTTATTGTGATTTGTTTTGATTTCGTCAATTCAATTTTTATTTGTTTTTTTTTTTTAATTTAAATTTGTATTTATTTATTGTGGTTTTTGTTGTTTTCAAACGATTTTAATTTGTTAAATCAAACACAAAAGAAAAACAAAAAAAAAAAAAAAAAAAAAAACCATTCGCAGCTCAACTAATTTAAGCCAAATGAATTGAAATTGAAATTTAAATTGAAAAATTAAGCAATCCATCACACTAGAAACTTAAAGTTCATAAATTTTGTTTACTTCTATTTTATTTTTCTGTTCATAAATTTTGCTATTTTTTAATTAAAAAAAAATAACAAGGAAACAAGGAAATATCTAATCATATTCATTAATTATGTAATTAAGAATAAAATAATTAAGAAAATAAACGAAAAACAAAATAAAATAAAAATAAAAGAATTTAAAAAAATATATTTATGTTCTGCTTGTTTGATTTATTGTTGTTGATGTTGTTGTATGATTGTATGTTAGACAAAGTGAAATGAACACAATCGAATCTTTAGTATAGTATGTAAGAAGTATATATATATATTGTATATGGATGTATGTATACCAAGTAGTCAGAATTAAATATATGTATATCATCTATACATTTACCATATTACCTTACTTTGAATTATGTACAGTCTGATTACCCTCACTAGTCAAAATCATTGAGACCGATCAATAATTTCGTTATAGAGGAGAAATCCAATTGCATTACAATTTTTATCTATACACAGACAGATTGTTCATCTGTGCTGCCAATTGTTAACCCCAACCAACCAAAGTAGTCAACTAACTGCCGGGATCATTAAACTGTTTTCTTTTCTCAGATTGCGAGAAATCTCTTGTCCTTTGACCAATGTTGTCAGCTGAAGTGAAGACCCTTAATGATAACATTTGGCATGAAATCTTGATTTTAAGAATAATTTCCCATGAAACCGAAACCGAATTCTATATGATAATCTGTTCGCTTAGAATACGCCACAATGAATCAGTTAATCAATAGAATCATTTCTAGTTACTTGAAGTCTCCTATTTATGTTGTTTATACTCTGCACGCAGTGAATAGTGTTACAAGTTATAAATAAATATATATTCTTGATCAGCGCAATTAGACGATTTTATCTAGACATGTCCGCCTGCCCGTCCATCTGTATGTATGCAAACTAGTCCCTCAATCAGCCGAACCGGACCACTAGGAGGGATACTTCCCATATAAATCGCCTACTCAAATTTATGTTCTTATTAGAAAAACTTTTTTTGTTTTTTATGCTATCAATCTAAAATTTAGGCACTGGAACGATCAACCATGTAAATTTCTGGATCGCATAGATCTCATACAAAAAACATGTTCTAGTGAATGCGTGAAGAGTATTACATCTTTGGCAAAGTTCAAGATACCCTTCTTTCTGGTTTTTTTTTTTTTTTTTCTTTGAAGCCTTGTGTTGTGATGTGTATGTAAGCAGCTTTGATAAGACCAAAGTTACCTTGTTATGGTGACTTTCTCTAGTAATCGTTACTTGTTTATTGCATATGTTATTTATGTATTTAACTACACTAAATACGTTTACTATTGTAAAATGCCTATGATAGGCATTCTATTCGACTTTAACAATCACAAACAACTTGCTACTTATTTATAACTGAAAAAACAAAAAAAAAAAAAACTGAAAAGTATTTGACATGTTTAAGTAAATTAATAAATTGTAGTGTGGCATATAAACATATTCCTGACAATATCTCAAAAACCAAATAATCTAATTTGAGGGAGCTAAAAAATAATTATTAAAACTTAAAAGATTAACTAGTATAGTGTTTCCCCAGTGAGCTGAACTCTGAGTTCTACTACTGTTCTTCTCAAAACTCCGTGTTTTGCTTGAGTTCTACGTGAACACAGCATGAACTCAGTTTTAATGCTGGTCACTCTAAAGAAGTGTTGGAAAATTATTCCCATTGTTGCCAACTTTTGTGTGAGAAAACAGGTGATGAAGACCCAAAACAATAAACAAACAGAATATGTAAATTTGAAATTGTACAATTTTTTGTTAAAATTTTAGTAAAACATATAGCAAGGAAGCAAAAAGGCAGTGAAGAGAATTATTATATCATCTATTTTCCACAAAATTTTTATCCCAATATCTCACAATTAGCCACAATATTCCATGTGTTTGTAAAACCAAAATAAAAACCATCTGTTCAGAACTCACACAATGGAAGTCAAATCAGAACTCACACTGTTGTTCACTGTATATCATACCTTATTTTCTATTCTACATATTAATACTATTATCTTGATATCCCATAAACTAAGAGTCCAGTTCTCTTCAGATCAAACACACTAATAGATAAGTAAACGGACAAATAAACATTGTCAGTATTAGAGTTCAGATAAAAATTAAGTCCTTCAATTGTACATGTTTCCCGCATAATTACATGTTTCTTCATATATTAAAATTGATTTAAAACAAGATATTTTTATATTAAGGAATTTGAATTTCTTCATAGCAACAAATGAGGCATACAATTCCTAAATGTAGTCCTTATTCGTTTATGCAATCAGATTGAAAGTACAATATGTGCTAGACCTTGTATGATTTCATGCTTCATTTTCTCCTTTACTGTTGTCTTACGAATTTTTCTTTGGAGACATCTTTGTAACATACATAAGTGTACTTACATATATATCAATAGATTGAAATTATAAGTATAGACAAAAATAAATTAAAAGTACGTTTCAACAGGTCTGTCTGTTAAAATGAATGATCAGAAGCTACACAAGGATGCTAATGAAACGAGAGAGTTAAACAAAGACTGGACAAGGTTTTCGCTATATTCGGGATTCCCGTTATTTGTAAGTCGCTATGCGAGGGATTACTGTATGTACGTTATATACATACATATCACTGTCATTTGACCAACTAGTTTGTAGATAGCGGATAACAAGCTATGGGACATTTATCATTAGTTGTAACAATCTACTACTATGATGTATGGCAGATGCTTCCGAGCTCTGGCAACATACATACTAAGTATGTATATGGAATAATATGTTTTGAAAGACCTCAAAATTATGATATGTTGTTATAGTATATTGTTGTTGTAAATTTATCATAGTTATGAAGTATCGACATTCACCTTGATCGATTTCTCGTCGGAATTTAGCTTAAAATAATTATAGCAACGATTATACAATCATTTATAAAATATATAAATAACAAAAAAAAAAAAAAACTTTAAATAATTCTCTCTACCCATGTAGCTTCAAGTTGTTTTATATTTAAAACTAAATTGATCTCTGGGATTTATAATCTGTGGATCTTTTTAAAGTTCTACAGACATAGGTGACTGTATGTTTTGTTACTATATTAAATTCTTGTGGCATGGAACATAAAAAACAATAGCAATAGAAAGTTTGCTTTAATAATTTAATGAAGAAAAAAATATGAATTTAAAAATACAATAAAATAATTTACAGTTTTTTTTTTTTTTGGTGCAATTTGTTTTGTTTTTTGTTTTTGAAACAGGCAAATGATACTTTTTGAAAGAACTAACGGTGATTACAGGATGTGAAATGTGTCAATTTGTATTTAATTGTGTGTATGTGTGTGTGTGTGTGTGTATGTGTGTATGGGTGGGTGTGTGTTTGTTTATATATATATATATATAATATATTTCATTTATAAAAATATAATAGAAAAGAAAGAAGAAGACAAATAATCCAAAAAGAATGAAAAAATTGAAAAATTAAAATAATTTTTTTAAAATTTTAGAAAGAATCTAATAGTAAATTAATTACAAAATGGTTTTCATTTGCAACGATTGAAAGGGGTTGTTGTTGTTGTTGTTGTTGTTGTTGTTATTGTTATAATTAATAATTTCTCTTGAATATTTTGTTGTTGGTTTTAGGTTTTGTTAATGTTTTGAAATGTCAAAAATTAAATGAAACAAAAAAGCTTGTATGTCTCTGATAATTTCTTTTTTAGTTTTTTGGGTTTGTTTTGTAAAAATTTGTAATGTAAAACAAAAACAGAGTTGCCTTAATAAATTAATTAATTTATTGTAATTCAAATAACAAGAATAAAAAGAATTGATTTTTGCAATACCTCGAAATCCTTTATTTTTATATATATATATATTTTTTTTTTTTTTAATTTCAACATTTTATTAAATTTATTTTTGCATTATAATTTTCGATTCGATTCGATTTGATATTATTTTTTTATATTGTTTTGTATTGTATTTTATTTTTCAGTTTCATTTTCATTTTCAATTGATTTTGTGTGTTGTGTAGAAGAGACCAATCAATCAATCAATCGATCAATCGATGTATTAATGAATCAATTAATCCATCAATCAATGAATCAGTCAATCAATCGGTCGATCAATATCAATTATGCGAATTAGCGATTCGAATGACGAAGACGTTGACGAGAAACAAACAATGAAATTATTTTGTTAATTTATTTATTCATTCATCATCATTCATCCGCATCATCATCATCATCATTATCACCATCATCCAAACGATGCACACACATGGACACATGTTTGTACACGTTGTAAACGTTGAGTGCGTGTAACATATACATATGTTTATTTGTCGTTTTTGTATGTGTGTGTTGATTTTTCAATTATTATTAATTTATTTTTCGATTTATTTTTTTGACATTTTTTTTTTTTTTGTTTGCAAGTTTTTAAGTCCAAAAATTGGAGTAGTAGTAGTTGTAGTAGTAGTAGAGTGGTAGAGGAGAGCATTTCGAGCGTTTTGAATCGGAGGCGGCAGCGATCCGCGTTCGTCAAATATTAAAAAATATACAACAAACAACAAATATTTAAATTATAATTAAAAGAAAAAAGAGAGAGAAGAATTTTTGTTTTTGTTTTAACTATTTTTTCTATAAATTAATTGGTAAAAGTTTTTGGTTTTGGTTTTTTTTTTTTTAAATTTTTTGTTAGTCAATTATTTGTGGGTTTTTTTTTTATTTATTTTTATTTCTAGATAAATCTGCTACCATTTATTATATTTGTTACTTGAGAAATAAAATAGTAATAATAATAATAATAATAATAATAATAATAATAATAATAATAATAATAATAATAATAACAATAATAATAACAATAATAATAATAATAACAACAATAATAATAATAATAATAATAATAATAATAATAATAATAATAATAATAATAATAACAATAATAATAATAATAATAA
>JBANCV010000290.1:0-50048 GCA_037040105.1 Amiota albilabris
CTCACACAAAGATGGCGGCACCAGAAAATGCCCTGCCAGAAAAGTTCGGAAACTTTTAACACACACCTTGTATAATACGTGTGTATATTACTATGATAATTTCTTCTGAGATTTCTTTATTTAAATACGTTATATGACTTATGACTAATGTGGCTTAGAGAATGACAGGGATCTATTATTGTATAACTCGATACTTCATGTAATTTCCCTCTTTTTTCTTTCATACGTTACAAATATCAAATTAAAGTCTATAACTATTTTTATACTACAATTATGTATGTAGTGTATAAACATGAAATAATTTCAATTGCATAAAAAGCTCAAACACGCATTACCTGCCTGCCTGCCCGGCAATTACCACACCCTTCACTTGCATACCTCACTCACTTGGTTCCCTCATCTATTGTACATCATGAACATGTCACATGGCCCCATTTTTCTTCATTTCTTTTGAGAACCAAAATTATTCTTCACACTAAAAAGTAAGTAAAGTCCATAAAGTCCATGGGCGCGATACAAATATAATGCCTGAAACTGAACTATAGAGAGAGATGTTCAATAAGTCTGCCTAGGTTTTAACGATTGTTAATCTACATGTCCCCATATCAGTAAGAAGGAAGTAAAGTCCATACATATGCGAGATACTTAGTAGCATTGCTTGGATTAGAGATAGAGGTTTCGTCTGGAATGAATTATAGATATTCTTCATAGATAACCTCCACTCTGGGCTATCGACAAGAAACTATGTTTCGAAATCATATATAGATGTATAAGCACAATACGAAACAATACTGTATGTAGTAGTATCTGTAAGTATGTAGTAATACTTACCGTGCCTCTGCTCTTTGCGTGGATATGACATTCATTTGCTGAAATTGTTTCTTGACATGACATATCAATTTGGCATACAAACATACAAATTGCAACTACAAAAACAACAATTTAATGTAACTAGACATGTCTATACATATATATAGATATACATACTCGTATGTATATGTTTTATATGTGAAGCTTAATTTAAGTTTTGGCTTGTTAAAGCAGAAGTCATGCATATCGTATGATGTCGTCTTTCTGAATACGGCAAACTTAAATAGAAACAGCAACAGAATTGCACTGGACTGTGTGCACTGGATACTGGAAATGAAATTGTTTTTGCTTGTGTGTTCCAGGCACGAAAAATGGCATGTAATAAAATCATTGGAATTAAATCTTTAGCTTTATTAAAAAGCATCAAAAACAATTTATAATTCTATTAAAACAAAAACATTAACTTTGATTTTCCTTCCCTGCCACCACGCAATTATTGACTATTTTTATTTTTATTTTTATTTCTTTTTTGTTAATTTTTATCAATGAATCGATTTACTAAATCCATGAAGTTTTATACAAAAACATTTCATTTCTGGCATACATAAGTTGATCTTGTAAATACATATGTAGATAGATGCTTTTAAGTGACAAGTAACATACAATAGATACATACAAAATAAAATATCCACAATCCTAAATTAAATCATTAAGTGCATCTCACTACTTATGTATATGAGAACTAACATCTTCCAGTTACCTGGAAAGCTCAATTGTAATTTTCGGTGTGTAAGACATCTCTTTAGACCATATTCAAATCTATCAATTTACCAATTTAGAGTGATCATTTGGTTAAATCACCTTTGTCTTGAGTTATTAAAAAAACATATTTTATGTACCAACAACTGAAGCTTACAATTTTCCTCGGTACCAACTAACCTAAAAACCATCGGCGATTCCTGGCACATATCCGACTGTATAATTCTAATTTTTTACTGTTTTTTTTTTACTATGGTATTGCTTAAAACTGAGAAACTATGTTAGTATATATAAGCATAGCATTTAGATACTTTACCGATTTGAGCTAAATAAATCAATATGCCATGTTTTTTTTTTTTCTTTATGACGCTAAACCTTGTCGTTCTGATTTTAAAGGTAAAGGTAAGATGGCGGATGAAAGTGTGGATCAGTACTGCTAAATTCTCTAGTGGTTGTTGATATTCGCAAATCTCTACAACAAAACATCCTTTCAGGCCTTGAAGCGAAAACTCAGAAGTTGTAATGTCGCTAGGACACTCTGGTCTTGTTACAAGCTGATTGGGAGCCGATCTCTTAAATTTTGAAAAGAGTAAGAATCCATTGATGAAACAAGTTGTAACAGGGCACTGTGCAATTGCGTTTATGACCCAAAAAATACAAGTTCCACACTAATATTTCACTGGCAGCATTCAATATGGGGAAGAATTAAAAAGTATTCAACACCTCCAATGTGTTCTTCTTAGAAGATGGGTTTGTCTTCTTAGGAAATCTTTCTTTGATAATTGGGAAGTTTGATAAAAAATAAACATACATTGATTGGTTTATGAGGCTAAGGAAAACCTATTAGACCAACTAGGTTAATTACTTTAAATCCCCTTCCCACGTTTTTCTAAAATCAGGCATCCCAATGGGCCATAAGTCTTCTGGGTGAACTCGCGTATGTATGTTGAGCGGCCTATGTAAGATTACCTAACCTAAACCAGGCTTTAATAATAGATATTCTTATACTACTTATAAATCCATATAGATCCCTCTTGATTATAATGTACTTAGCATTCAACTTGTCTTCTGCTTGGATCGTTTAACAGATCTAAATCAAAAATAGCAAACTTTGCTATTTTAAAATGTAGTTTTTCCAAATTGATGGAAATTAGTGAGTTCAGCATATTACAAAATTATATGTAAATATACTTGATTTGCGTATGAACCAACGGAGAGCAAGAACAGTTACAGATGGACAAATTTGGATAATTCAATTTATGCTGACAACCAAAAAGTCCATTTCCACTCCTTCTAAGAGTTACATACTTCGGGTATACAGTATTTATTAATATGTTTAAATACATAATAATTCAATATGTTTCAGACTTCAATAACACCGTTGATCATTGAAGCAACAGATGGATAGATTAATGTAACTTTATTTTTGGTATACCACAAAGGAATGAAAGGAACTATACGTTCATACTTGTTTCTTGAAAAAACACTCGGTTTTCAGATTCAAGAAGGAAAAATAGGTTATCAAATGATTCTAAATTTCAATGGATATACAGAGAAACATTTTTATATGATTTATAAGATATATCAATGAAGAAGTTTCCCTACGAATTTCATATACTCGTAAAAATTATTATCTATCCAAAACTTAATATAATCGGAACTTAGTTTGGTAATGGATACAAACAAAGTATGTAGTTATGGTGTTTCCCTTGGTTAGGAGCTTAAACAAAATGCAATTACTCTCTCTCTCTCCATTTTTGTGACACCAAATTTATGCATAAGTGCTAACTGGGTGCTTCTTAAATAATTTTTTTTACTATATTTATACTCCCTTTTATGCTAAGCTTCTCTTTTAAATGGGTGCTCATTGTTGTTGTTGATTTTACAGTTGCTCAGCAAAATGCAAATTAGTATATGTGTGTGTTCACTATCCTGTTGTACGTATCCTACGGTTTGATAAAGGCCAACAGCCTCAAAAGCTGATGTCACTTGTAAATATTTCTATGCTTTGCCTACTTAGTGCCTTTTGCATTCTGTTCAAACAGATGCATGACCTTAAAGTTTTATAACAATATAATGTCTTTAACTTACTTTCTTTATGTTTAGACCGAGATCTGTTAATGGAAGGCAGGCACTATGATTTCTTTGCCGTTTCATCAGTTACATACTAGTTGTAAATACAATACATATGTATGTGACCCAAATACAAAGCAAACATTCATTTTCTCTACGATAAAATATATTTTTATATTTTTAAAGCTTTGCTTTTTGAAATATTTCTAATCCTAAATATAAAATATTTTCCTTAATACTGGTCAAAACTTTAAAGGAATTAAAGGAAACCCTGCTTATGGATAATTGGAATTATGTTAAAATTATCTAATTTGTGTAATAATAAATGATATGTTCTGAGAAAATTCATTCTTTCAAAAACTTAAGATATAGTTTTCTAAAGATCTCAGAATCTTATTCACATTTTCTACTGACTTAGACACAACAAAATCAACATCATTCTGGGCATCAGGTTAGACTTCAAAATACTTAGTCCAATAGTTTTGAACTATATATACATGAAAAGATCATTGAATTGTTTGTGATCCTATAACCATAATAAATTCTCAAGAAAATAATATTATAGTAAATTGATTATACACGTACATACTTACTTAGATTTAATGCCATGAGCCACGAAAATACTCATATACATTATGACATTAACTAATTAATAGTTGCTCGAGAACTTGTATTCACCTCTTTATACAAATAATTTCCAGCTGGCAGCTACAAATTTACCTATACTACAAAGACCAACCAATGTTCTATTGTATGTTCTAATATACAAGTACATGTACTTCTATTTAAATTTTAATTTGTTGAATGAAAACTTTTTTGTAATAGTATTTTGAAGTGTTTTTCTGTCTCAACTAAACTAAAATTTTATTGAAAGTAATTAAAATATAAGCTCAATATTTACTAAAATTTAAATACATAATCGAATTAATATATAACTTGTAGTCCCAGTATTCCAGTGTCTCAGTTTCAGTAATTTCATTTTAACAATAATAAAATTTCGGTAGTGGGACTGAAAGAAATGTGTTCTGTTTTATTGTCTTAAAGAAACTTGCATAAATCTTATTGTCTATAGAAGGATATGTTCGAACCATTTATTCTTTCATTTACCTAACAGTCAAGGGAGTCAGTCAGCTTCAGCTTGAGCCAAAAATGAAATGAACTTTAAACGCATCCATAAAAAATTTGAACGCAGCTCGAAGTCATCGTTCACACATAAGAACTGGAGATGATGGCCTATGCCTCATTTTACCCATGAGCGTTGCTAAGTGAAACTGGCATTAAAGTAAATCTGAATCTCTAGCGAACAGCCTATGCATATTCCAACCATTCTCATTCATCCTCTGTAAACCCATAAGGAATGTATTCGAACATGTAATACACACATCAGGCAAGTAAATTAGTGGGCACGCACCTTGAGATCAGCAATAGCAGAAGCAGCCGCAACAGTCTGAGTCAGCAGTCAGCAGAGTATATTGCTGCAGTTGCCCTCGTTCATTTGTTGGTTGCGTTCGCCCCATCCGATCCGATCCGTGTGCCTCATAAAATGTGCTATATATACTTACATATATTCTGAGTGGAAAAAGAGTAATGCAGACAATCCGTCATGCAGGTGTGAATGATTCATTAATTTCTCGCCTTTTTACAAATTAAAGTGAACATGCCAGCGGAAGACATTCACTGACTGTCCATCTGACTGTTTCAATGGATCCTATTTGCCTGTTTTTATTGTTGTTGTTGTTGTTGCCTGCCCGACTTCAATTCTCTCAGTGCATTCGTTAAAAGAGTGAAACGGATTCAACTCATGCCCCCAAGGCGCGAAAATCACCTTGGCTAACGTCTTCATTATGAGAGTTGCGCTTAGCTTAGCCCCATCCAAGCTTCGTGTCCCATGTCCCATGTCCTACGTCCCAACTTGCTCACAAGTCCAAAGATTCGGTACTGTAGTATGGTGTGGCATGGCATGGCGTGGTTTCATTTCGTTTCACTTTACCTCTCTTTGTTTAGTCTTGTTTATTACTTTACTTGACTTGACTTGACTTGACTTGACTTTGCTTGGCTTGGCTTGGCTTTGCTTAACCCAATCGCAATATCCAGTTAAATTTCTTTCTTCTTGCCTTCTTGTCTTCTTTCATCTTTCTTATTATTATTATGTTGCAAAAATGATGCTCATGATCGTCTGGTCAGAGGAACTGCACATGGACTCCAATGAGCTGAACCAAGCCAACCAAGCCAAACTGAACTAAACTGAACTAAACTGAACTGGACTGGACTAAGGTTTCTGTTTCTGTTGTTGTTCTGTTATTATTGTGGCCTTAATTTAATTAATTTGTGATTTTGCTTTGATATGCCGTTAAATGCTTCGTTGTCATTCCCGAGAATAAACTAAGCTGCTCAGAATGAGCGCCACGGGTGATAGTTACGAGAACAACATTAAGAACCGTCAGGACGACAACGACAACGACAACGACAACGACAACGACGATGGTGTTGGTGATGGTGATGATGAAGACAAAGACGACGACAACCTTTTTCTTCCAAGTAGTAGTCGTTGAGTTGAGCATAAAACTCAAAATCAAAATCTATAGATTAACCGAAGCGACGGTTCCAGTACCCGCTGTTAAATTACCTTATTAATTGGGTTTAGGTCATACGATTTCTGTTCTTCTCTCTTATTGTGTTTTGTGCAAATCTCCATCAATGAAGTTAAAATTCAAGATTTATGGATTGATTTCATTGCAGACTCAGAGTTCAACCTTAAAATTAATTAATTATTTTTAATATAGAGGCCAAACAAGTTATGAACCACAAAAATTGGAATAAATTCAATTTAGAAAAAATAAGACAAATTTAACAAACGGAAGTAAATAAAAGAAATGTATTTTGTATTTTTAACATAAAGATAATGTATGTATGTTTTTTTTTTTTTATTGTAGAGGTTTATGTTAGATAACTTATTTACTGCGATGGCAAAGATGAAAAGCTAATACGAAACCCTTGTTGCTTCCATTCTTCCCTTAATCTAAGACATCTTATGTCCATATCTATCAGATTGTCAAAAGAAATGCACGTAAATATGAATCAAGACCAAGCGTTTTAAATCTATTTTGCTCTGAATCTATTTTACTCAGAATCTATTTTGCTTAGACTCTATTTATCCCTGCGAAGATCTTCAAAGATAAGATTAAGATTGTAAATATAATAGAAGAAACTCAGACTTTTGATCGTTTGATTTTTAATATTTCAATATCAGATCAAGTTCTCTCTTCTTTATAGATTCTTGCTTCTAAAATAGATTTTCCTTTTCATTGTGTAGACTCGCGTTATTTCTTCAATTCATACAATTGACTCGATTGAACATACTAAGTATGGTGAAAATAATTAAAAAAGATACATATAAAAGAATATAATATTATAATTAAAGCATACAATATATAGAGTGCTAGTTTCTGGGTCTTCGACTAGATATCCTTCGGTACTCTAGGTACAAGGAGATTGGGCTGCTAACTTTGCAGTGTTGTCAGCGTGCTCGTCCCCAATGATACCAATGAGCACAAGTACCCAGAGAAGCCTTATATTGTTTTGGGATAATTGAACAACTTAAATCAGAAATGGCAGTCGAATGAGTATAGAAGAGAGATATAGTTTTTGATCTGTAAGTTTTAGTTTCTAAATCTATAAAAATCAATATCATGTTCAATACTTTGATTACATATTTGTAAACAATCATCATCATGAATTGTCACTTTGAAATTAAACTACAGATTCAAAAATACATATATTGTGAAATTTGCAGAAATGAAAGAAAGCAAAGTTTGTTGAAAATACAATAAACGTATATTAAGGATGTCCCATAATTAACCATTTGTGCAAAAACAAAAAAAAAATTAACAGTTGACGGTTTAGGGTTAGTATAGAAATATAGAGCTGCACACGATAGAGCAACATGCCTTTATTGTTGAACATTAACTCAAAAATATTGAAAGTATGGCGGTTGCAGTTCGAAAATTTCATACAAAATATGGTTGGAATAGTGTTTTAACTTCAAAAAGATTAATTAGAAATTTCAAGTAGCGTGTATTACTGGTGATCCTTAACGCAACAAGACAATATACAATAGTTCTTTTTGTTGTGACCAATATATGGTTTCAACAAGATGGTGCCACATGCCATACAGCACGTGAAGCAATTCTTGTCGTGTACACTCTCGTTTCGATGATCAGTATTGGACCCCTAGATCGTGTCTTTTAATACCTTTACCTTTTCATTGTAAACGGTTCATTGAAGTCAAAGGTGCAAGTTAACAATCCCATAAGAGTGGAAATTTAACGATCCATCAACAAAATTCAACCATATTTATGCAAAATACTCATGGAAAATGTCGACAAAAGAGTTTGTATGTGCCTCCAAAGTCATACTGATGTATTATATCATAAATAGCCCTACCCTATATACTTTATAATTCAATAAAAAAATAACAATCAATATACTAAAACCTGTCTTTTCTGTATTCAATTCAAATCTTACACTAGTTTTTGGAGACCCCAATTTTGTTGATCAAAGTATGCAACTATCAACTATATTATCTATTGTATAGACTTTTGTCTTTTATAGGGAAAAATGTTTAGGGCAGTTGTATAAAACCCTGGCGGATGAGAGTTAATAAATTCCTGGAAAACTATTGTAGTTTAACAAAGTTATTAGAATTAAATTGTTTTTCTATCAGAAAGAGAAACCAACTCCAATTCTTGTAGTTTTACCACAAGCATTTATCCAAAATTTAATCTCTTAACCAATCTAGACTCTGTTTGCAGTATTCTTAATCAGCATCATGAAGTCATAAAGGATTACATCTAATCCAGACCACCAAAACAGTTACCATAAGCTTAAGGCTTTATAAATCGTAGAAACAAACCCTTGGTAAGTTACGCTGTTCGAATTCTCCATAAATACTATATATATTAATCTTTTAATATCATTTTAAAATTATTTATTTACTTTAATTTAATATACTACAATAGTATCTGATAATTTCGATGATGATGATATGATTTTTCAGTTAAGAGCAGAGATCTTTCTTCTTTCCTAAAATAAAGTATGTAAAAACATAGATAATGGGATTCCCCTTTCTTTGTTAAAGATTAACTCGGAAGCAACTTTAAATAATAATATCGTATCGTTTATACTGAAAGCAAAAACAGTTAACAATAAAGTTGAAAAAAATGTAAAAGGTGTAAAGTATGTCCATGTAAGGTGTCATGGCTTTATCATAATATATTAGTATATAAGCATTCATCCTTCTGTTTGCTCCTATAGAATTGTTGTTTTCTGTACGCAAACATAAAATACTGGGCATTAAATATTGAGTATAAAAAGGTCAAATTCGTTGGCCATAAAAAAAAAAAAACAGAACAGAATCAGAAACAGAAACAGAACAAAGCAGAACTGAACAGAAAATCAATTCAATGATCAAACCAATTTGTTAGGACCAAGTAAATGATTGACCAACAGACCGACCGACCGAATGAACAAACGTATGTATTGTATAAACAAAACACAATGAAGATACACTTCGGACATATATACCAACTGACAGACTGACTGACGGATCAACGAAGCAAGCCAACAAGACCATAGACAGAAAGGAAGCGAATAAAATGAATAGTCCCAAGTCTTAAGGTTTTTATATGACGATTGACTACCTTTGCCTACCTGTACCGCCACCAGTCAGCCAGCATCCGCATCAGCATCAGCTACAAATCCAATCCAACTCGATTTCGAATTCAAACTCTCAAGCCCATTTAATCTGCACTCTTCGTTCGTTAACCACCATTAAGAATGAAGCATTTCACCTAACCAAAGCAAACCAATTTGAGACATAAACAGCGCCCATTAAACGGCAAAAACAGACACCAACAAACATTTCTGTCAAAAAATCAAACATAAAGACAGACCCCTCCTAGTCAAGAGCAACAACAACAAAAAAAATTAATAAAGGAACACATAATGGAAGCAAGAAATCTAGTAAAACAGTATAAAAGAGAAAACCTTGGTCTCACCAAAATATTGATACACTTCTTTACACACTTTTCTAAATTAGAAATATTACTGATATAACATACCTAAAATATTTTATTTTGGTATAGACCACTATAACCATCATCAATCTATCATAATCGTTCCTACATATATAGTGTTTTCCAAAACTTTCCGAACTTTTCTTACAAGTGGAGAAAAAGGCAAAGATATTCTTTCCATTCTTGTTTCAATTTATGCAAGATACATGCCTTCTAAGTCAATAGTAGTTTTTGCACGATCCATTAACTATTCAAAGCAGTGTTGGATTTCATTCATTGGGATTACGCCGAGAACCGATATCACAGCTTTCTTGATGGCATTTTTGTCATCATAATGCGTTCCTATCATCACAAGGAACCAGATCAGACAAATAAACAACCGCCATTTATTTTAATTCCATACGGAATGAATAATTTTAATTAATTAAATTAATAGAATTTGTGGATAATTTCTTTTAAATCGAAAATACACATGCACTCTCAACTTTTCCAAGCGCCGTTTTTGAAGTTTTGTGTATATCCTTTCTAAATGGACTAATCGAATTACTTATTTGCAAAAATGCATAATTAATTTAATTACTAATCATCACAGCAACCTCAGTTGGACCCATTGTAACACATCATAATTACAGTCTCTCCAAGATTCTCATTAGAATATATGATATTTCAATTCATGGTCCAAATTCAATGCTTTGCTGTCTTTTCTTCTTCAATAAACAATCCACACTGTTTGTTGCGTATTATATAAAGGTCTCATAACTTTGATATGTCCTGTTAAAAATACCAGCGGTTATACGGATACCTTTCCGAGACTAACAACTAACTAACTATAGTTCAATGGTTGATTATTAGAGATTTATGTATTGAACATGGATGTAAAGCTCCTTGGTAAGCAATATGCTTTGTTATTCCATCGACCTGCGTTAGTCTAGGATGAGACAAAAAGGGAACATAAGGAACATATGGAACGTTTATTTCTCCCATTAATCATCAGGCCCAACTGATTCCTGTCACCTTTCGCGGCTTCTTCTTTTTTATGTCATTACAAATATCAAACTACCATAAAAAGACATAGTAATAAATTTCAAATAAAGGAGCATATGTTCCCATGCTAAACTGTATCCAGAAACTTATCCTTTATCTCATCTAAACTTTATGGTATCATATATACACTATATAATTTCATATACGCCACTTGAATATCACACCTTTAGATAATTTTTATTAAAACCTCATATTTTCCGATATAGAGGCATGGGGGACTTAATTTAATTTTAATTTTTCAAAATACAGGATATTTATTGATATAGTAAAATATATTTAGTAGGTCTTTTGTTGAATTTATATGAACTTTCATGAGAATTAACTAAAATGCCACTTTTTATTTTTATATTAATTCGTACAAGTATTTCAAGATTCAAGCTACTAGTTTAATGATACGGAATGAGATCTGGAAGGCTTCAATATTATTGTCCACACCTTTAAAAATCTCTGGCCAAGCATAGCCAAACATGTTCTGTCCTAGTGAGTATGGGTGCATGTTCAATTGCGCACTCGGATAACGATTTAACCATATGATCACGCCAAAGATCTAAAAAGCTATTCAATAAGCCAACGTATATATGCTTTCGCATTTAAAGTTGTTTACAAAAATTTGCATTTCAAAAGTGCCATAACACACGCTCACTTTCTATACTATTCAGAAAGCCCAAGCTATAGGACTATATATCACATAAATCTTGAAAATAATAGCTGAAACCATCGGATCCCTTTGAATTATACTTTTTCACAACTAAAAAGATACCGCGATGCCAGTGTGGTTCCGGTAAAATGGGTGTGGCAAAAACTATGGGATTGTACTTTGGGATTGGTATGAAATCGAATGCTTTCTACATTTCTAATCTCTATATAAGCTTACCTTTCAGATTAAAACATCTAGAAGTGGTTAGTTTAGCAATAGCAACATAGTTTCCTTTATCTTGGCAACAAAGTCGTGCATATTTAAAGCTCTTCTTTAATTAAGTTTTCTGGCCGTGTGTGGCCTTTAATGTTATTTTCATTTTTAGACTGGCGGATATATTTTTCCAATTCTTTTCATTCTGTTTATATAAATATATATATACATATAATTTTTTTTATTTTTTTGCTTTCTGCCTCTGTTAAATGTTTTCTTTGAACGATTATACTATCTTTTAAAATTAAATATTCGTCCATATTTACTGATATCAGCGTATCAAAAGTATTTGAGGGAGAGACTAAAAACATTCGAAACGATGGACCCACAAAAGCCAAGAGTCAAAAGAGAAAACAAATGATTGTCAAGTTCACTTACAAAACTGCCGGATATTCGCCGATTCGAAGGAAACCATTATGACGTGATCCTTCTGGTACAAACAAGACCCGATCTGATGACTACTTGCCTGTTTTGGAAAGACTGTGCTATTCAACAAGGACTTCAATCATCAGGAACTATCCCAAGGACAAAAACTTACCACTGTTTTGTCCCAACTTGTGAAGGTCCACTACATGGTTGTCAAACGCACCAGTGTCATTTGCAATAGTAAAATTGTGAAAAATATATATAAAATAAAGTCTTTTTTTTTTTTTTTTTTTTGCACAAAACAGTCAACTTTACGGAGTAGCCAGTATGACATGTGACTACTCTTATTGATGTATCTCTTAAACTAATTGAGATCCCATGCTGCAAATTTTATGGTACATTTTATAAATGTTAAGCTTTATTTTGATGTCAAAAAAAAAAAAAAAATGGATGAATTCGTTGAAAAAAATATTTTAAAACCTTACTTCCTGGTTTTACATTGAGAAAAAAAAATCAAATTTGAATTCTGATTGGAAAATAAAAAAGAGCAATCCATTTCCTATAAGAAACATTACATTAATTATTTTATTATAATTAATCAGGTGAATGCTATAGACCCCATATCTTAACAGCTAAACATCATATAACACAAATATTTTGTGAACACATATTCACATCATCTAGAAGTACAAATATGCCCAATATGAACGAATTGCAAAACCACATTTTTTTTTTCGTTGTTCGCTTCACAAATCACAATATTTTACTCTTCAAAAGGATCTGAACTCATTGTATTGTTGTAGCTTAACTAATCCTTTATATCTGAATAGCTCTATATGTAAGTTCATGACATAGTATCTCGATTGATAAGGTCCAACTTGAGCGGAGTTCTTTTAATACTCAACTGTGTTTTAATCAACTTATCTAATAAGATTAAACTGTAAACTGTTCCTTCCGATATAATCGGCCCAAGTCACTAATCTATATGATCAAAAAAAAAAAAGGTTTGTTAAAGTTTTGTAAACGTTTCAATAATTCTAATTAAAAAGTTTTTTTTTTTTTTGCTTAAGTAAAGTTTTTCCACCGATTACACGAAATACATATGATAGATTTGGGGAATCCCTGTTTATTTATTTATTCATTTTTCTTTTTTGTTAGTTATAATGATGATTTTAAAGGTCAAATATAGTTTTGCTCAGTGAATAGTATAATAAGTTTGTCATCAAGTTTGTAATGAATAGAAGGAGACATCGTAGACCCCATAAAGTATATAAATTCTTAATCACCGCGATGAGACGAATTGATCAAGCCATGTCCGACTGTCTGTATATATGCGAACTAAACTTCAGTTTTTGAGCTAGAGAGCTAAAACCTTTCTTTTTACCATATGCAGTACATTTGTCAGAATCAGCCATATCGAACCACTAGGAGGGGTACCTCCCATACAAAGCCCCTACCCAAATGCATGTTCTTAGTAGAAAAACTTTTGTACTATCATCTTGATATTTAGAAACAATAGATTTTTGATCTATATTCATCAACCATGCTAATTTCAAGATCCTAGGATTACTGGATCGCATAGAACCCATACGAAAAACATTTTCTATGGGATGCATGAAGTGTATTGCATCTTCGGCATAGTCAAAGATACCCTTTTTTCTGGTTTTTATGTAATTCATTTTTTTAAATTTTATGATAATTACATAGATGAACTTACCAACATATTTGTCTTGGTTAAAAAGAGTTGAGAATTGATTACTTCATTATTTAAGTGACTTGTGGCAGTAGACTGCTTTAAAACGATGAATGAATTGCTAATATAATTTTATTTTTAATTTCCTTTTGTTAGTCTTACTTCTGTTTTCATTGAATCTTTCATTATTTATGAATATGTATTGTATGTCTATTTTGCAATCATTTAAATGAGAATAACTTAATTTCATTCTCATTCCTTACAAGTTTCTGAACTAACATATGACTTCAATTCAGTTCAATCAATCGTTCGCTTGTTCGTTCATTATTTCCATCGACCGAGCGATCGATCGATCGATCGATCGGTCATCACATTTTTCATAAATATATGCCATATGTTCACAAAATTAACTTTAGTTTCATCTAAAATATGATCAATTTGTTGGTGTTTTTTTTTTTAATTCCATTTCATTTTTCCACCACCTCCTTTTTATTGCTTAATTGCGAATAATATCCTGACCACCTGTTGCCCTAACATTTCTTTGTTCATCCAACTGTCTACCTGGAATGGAACCAGGCACAAGGAACCATCTTCATCTTCATCTTAATTCCAATTTAAATTTTTTAACATTTTTTTTTAATTTTTGTTTTTTACCCTTCACAAGTCTTTAAGTCTGAATAAATGAATGAATGCCAAATAAACTTGGCAAAAATGTCTGATTATTTCAAATGCAAAGTAATGCATATATAAATTAGACGTATCTTTAAAGAAATTTATTCGCAATTCAAATAGAAGTTATTTTTGATGCTCGTCAAATTAGGCACAAGTATTTATTACACCACCTTAGATCTAGCAATTGGGCTCCACCTGATAGAAATGGATAAGAACGATGTACATAAAATAGCCTTCACGAATTCCTTCGTATGCCTTTTAAACCACTTTCCAACGTGTCATGTCTTAAAAAAGCTAATAGCCGAAACTTGCTTAGTTTATTTAGATGATATCATTGTTTTCTCCCACTCACTACATGATAAACAAGCTGCGAAAAGTATTCAAAAGACTAAGATCAGCCAAGCTCAAAGTTCAATTGTTTAAATCGGAATTCCTCCGAAAGGATATCGATTTCCTAGGTCAAGTAATTACCCCGGAAGGCATGACAAAATCGTAGCCATTATAAAAGACGAGTTCATCAAGAACTACTATATAAATTTGCATTGACGATATTTTTTTTCCCCCCAAATGCGAAACAAAATCAAGCAAATCATCAACAAATGCACTACCTGCCAAACACACAAGTACCACAGACGACCACACAATATATTATACCAAATTACAGACAAACCCGAAAAACCACAAGACATTCTTCACACACAGATATCAGCGCAATAAATAATCATAAATCCTCACAATTAACGACATATTTTCCAAATTCGATGCAGGGTACACACTGACAGCGAGAGACAGCCTGTTTTCACCAACAAAATTATACACGACCAAGGGCCGAGTTCTGTTCAAACAGTTTTCAAGACTTCTGCATACAATACAATACATGTCACATCACTGGCTCGTTGGCTCAGAGGTTAGTACGCCTGACGCCAACTTACATCGTGGAGTCACTAACACATTCCCCTATCCTTCTGAACTCTTCCCTTGACCAGAAGGCTTCTGTTGCTATTGTTCATAAACATAATTAGATTATAATTTTTGATTATAATCTTAGTTCTAATAAATGAATTTCAATAATCCTCTAGCAAAAAAAAAATTTCAACATACAATACAATGTGACCACGATGATATTTTGTCAGAAACTCTTATCACTTACAACCATGTCATACATTCCTCAACTAAATTCACTGCATATGAACTTTTCCACGGACGAATACATATGTATATTCAATAAAACAATAGAATTCAAAAGTAAAGAAGAATACTTACACAAACTCAATGAGCATGAACAAAATCTGTACCCAAAAGTTAAGGAGAAATTAGAATTGAACACAAAAACTAAATATGACCAGGATGAAATCTCAACGTTTACATGAAAACGATATGATTTTCCGAACAGAAAATAGCGTAATAAAATCACAACTCGATTTTCCGTGCACCAAGTTCTAAAAGATAACAACTACAAGATGTCAAAAGATACACAACTCCAAAATCAAAAAGTAAAGGAAACCGAAACATATTTTGTGGCATGTTGAGTTGCCAACAATTCAGAATCCACAATTACATACGGAAAAAATTTAACTAGACACTTTTAAAATACAATGTATCACTTCAAACATTCCAAACATTCCACCTGCAATCAAACAGACTGATAAAACTACAATATACAAGGTAAACGAGACTTTTTCAAAAACAGCACAAATTTTTTTCAAAAATCCTGTTTTTAAACAAAATAGTAGCCTTGTGCATCGATGCAACGAATGAATTTTTCAGCCGTTCTGTAAGAATGTCCTTTAGAATCGCAGTCGCTGCCTTTTGTATAGTCCCAATATCGGCAGAGCTCTTTCCTTCCAGTGCCAAATATAGTTGTCCGCAAAAATAGAAGTTGCAAGGTGCCATTTCAGAAGAATACGGTAAGTGATTGACGATTGAAATGTGTTTTTTGGACAAAAAATCAGTGATAAGTGTCAAACGATGAGCAGGCGATGGTTTTCCAAATTGATATGAGCAGTTGATTGTAGATAATAGAAATTCGCGTCGCCCCAAAATTTTATTTCAGTGTGAACAATGCCCTAGATTGATGAGAAGAGTGGTGTGATGAATGGTACCTGGTGCATACATCATTATTTTTGAGCTTTTAGTATATGTATATACATCATTATTATGTTTCTTTATAAGTTAATACGTTTCACTTATAATAAAAATTTTCTTTACTTATTTTATTTTCCAGTTTTTAGTTTTTCTTTTTTTTTTAGTTCATTTGCTCGCATTACTAAAGTCTCAGACTCAAACCATTTCAATATGAGAACTGCTTCACCTTATCACACTGCATTAACAGCCACGCACTTTCTGCTCTCAACGACATGACCAAAATGTCAAAAATGTCGTAGACAACAGAAAGCAGTGTGACTGATGATCTTTTGAAAAATGATGGAAATTCCGACTTTTCTATTGAATTTTCCAAAAAAAAAAAATTATTGCATATTATATTGTCATCAGAATTAGAGGTGTGTGCCAAATTTCAGATCAATCACTCATCAGGAATGCGACGATATTTCAATTACTAGATTTGAACACAAGGCAACCGCATTGAATAGTTTTTTATATACACCACATATTAATAAGAAATTTTTAATTTTAATTTTTTTCTTTCGATCTGATCAGTAACAACATATATATTGTATTCATAAAATTGCAAGTAAATTTTTTGTTTTTATAAAAAAATATTGCCTTCTGATCTTATATTAACATGTTTATAATTATGATTTTCGTTTTTGAATATTTTGTTAAATTTTTCTTTTTAGAAAGGAATTATGATTTCTTTGTTTCTCAAAATTTCGCTTATTTTTTATTTGAATAAAATTCTCAAAGTAGAATAAATTTCTGTCGTTAGCTTTTGTTATATATCTTTTATTATTCTGCACCTCTAATATGGAATGTGATTACTGTTATGATATGATCGACAATGAAAAACTTTATTACGTATTTGCGTAGGTATATCGAATCAGTGGGAATCTTTCACTTTAGTATGCCATTATTAGTATGATTTGTGTTTTTTTTTTTTTATTTTTGTTTGATAAATTTCTTTCGTCACTTTTTTTTTTAAATATATCTAATTATTCTCCATCTCATATAGTATGGGAATCCTTTCAAAGCGCCTAATCTGTTGTCCTAATACGAAATGGTACGCGCCAACTTGTCGATAATTCAAACATTGTCGGTCCATGGATAGAACATCAAATGGATGCCGTTTAATCTATTTCAATTCATTTAATTTTTTTTTTTTTTTTTTATACATATCTAATTACATTTTTCTTTTGTTGTACCATATATAAATCAATAAATAAAAAATGAAAAAAAACAATCGCACATACACAAACACACACACCCATTCAAACATATAATGATGAAGTTGGTGAGAATGATGATGATGCTAATGAAATGGATGATGAATGATGAATCAACATCTTCACATTTCAAATGGCATGGAAAATTAAGAAAATATTAAAAGGATACGCAGGCATAGACAGTGTGATGTAGTGAGAGAAGGAGGGCGAGAGGAGTGCGTGTGACAGAGACACCGTGAGAGGGGAAGTAGAGGACACACACATATATACAAACACTCATATTAAAATTAATAAATGTAAACACTTAAAGAAAAATGAATATAAAATTAATTAAATAAATATTTAAAAACCTTAACTCTGAAGGAGATGATATATAGAAATGTGTTTTATTTTCTTATTCATATAAAGTAGTAGCAGAACTTCACTAATTCCCGACTCAATCCAGATTGCTCGCAGGAAAAAGCAAAAGAATTGGCAGTAGCCCAGAAATAGAAAGTTGTTTAGTAGAGTAACCGTCAAAATGCATATTTGATGTAATCAATATAAGATTGGATGATTTTATTAATATTGATAATGATGTAGTCACCATGCTAGAAGTATTAAGATCATTTGCGCAGTGATGTTTAATTCAATACATACTTATGTTTGAAGATTTCGTTGACAAGGAAACAGAAAATCTACCAAGCAAACAAAAATTGATAATCTCTTAGTTTAATGTAAAATGCATTTGAAGCAAAAAAATCAAAAAAGGTTTGTCAACTCCCCTATAACGAAAACCTCTCTTTAACGAAGTTATTGTCTTAGCCCCGATCGACTTCGTTACAGAGGAGTTGCATTGTACTTATATTATACACCAGGCGAACACAATTGCACATCTTGAAAATTTATTTAAAAAAAAATGAAGCATACCCTGCAGGGATAACATTTGTGCCGGAAATAAAAACTAAAGCATATTTTTAGGGATACAATTTTAATACCTCATATGCGTATTATCATATCATATTTTTTCAAAATTAAAAAAAATAAAAACCTTTTATCAATATTTTTGGTATGCTGTTTTATTTTTACTACAATGCTACGAAATAAACACAAAAAATAGTAACAAATTTCGATGAAATGGAGAAAGAAACTTCAACTAAAAATCGCCTATTTTAATATTATTAATGTTAATGTATTGTTAACTTTACTGGTCAATATTGTTTCCATTATTCATTATAACTGAATTAATATGAGGTGGCACGGAGTCAACTAGCGATTTAAGGGTGTATAGATTGATATTCGTCCATTCCGGGGCTATTGCCAATTTAAGTTGCCTAGCTGTTTCACATGTCCAAAGAGGATACTCCAGAGGTTCTCAATAGGATTCAGGTCCGTACTTAATGCTGGCCAGTTCAATACAAGTATATTTCTGTCTGTAAAGAAGCTTGAATGACCCGTGCACGATGTATTGTCGCATTGTTCTGTTTAAAAGTCGAGTCATCGCCATACAAATTGTACATGTTGACAAAATAAAACTTTTTTTTCTCCCTTCCAATAACTATGTTATATTTTCATTATCTAAATATATCACATTAAATAGCAATATTGTTTTTTTTTTCAGCACATCGAGATTTTTATTTATTGATGCCTTCCATATTTTAGAATTTTTTAAATAATTTTCATGGTAAAACAAAAATTAATGAATTTGAAATTTATTTTTTTCTTATAAAACCAACAGTGTAAGTTAAAAATAATGACAAAGAGAGTTACGTAGTCTCTTATAAAGTATTCGTTAAGAAACCTCTGCTGTTCTATGGGTCACAACACCACGTCGAGTTTATCCATTACTTGCATTCTGGTAGTAAGAATAACCACCATTAAAAAGATAACTCCGCCGATCATGATAGAAAGTAGTGCCTTGGGCTCCTGAGCTCCGTGGCCTTTTTTTGAATTTGTGTAACTACCCATTACTTGTTGTAAATTCCATATGGTCTAATGCTTCTGCAAATTCTTTTGCTTTTTCCTGTAGAAGCGGTCCAGATATACATATGTAGGAAGACTTCTCTCTCTAATAATTGTTATCTACTTAAGCATGGCATCGTCTATATCTGAATATTCACAACATCTTGCTTGCTGTAAAATACCCAGTTTGTTTTTAAGTATGGTTGAAAGACTACTGGAAGGTCATCAGGATTTTTTTTTTTTTTTTTGTTTTTTTATACGGACCTTCTTATAGACACGTAATTCGTTAGAGAGGAGTTCATTGCAGATATGTTGAAATAAATGAAAAAAATTTTTAAAAAAATTAGAAGTTCATTATAGATGAGTTCCACTGTACTAATGTTAGTCGAGTTTTGTATTGACGATGCTTAGATTGATTATCATAATAACATCATTTATGAAGAGAATCCAGATGTGAGCATTTCGTTGTCAGTTCTCAAAAAGAAATGGATATCAGAGCATGAAGATGCACAGAAATTAATTGGAATCGAAATTTTGCTGCATGAAATGAATAGTGATGATTGGCGAGCAATCTGGATTGAGTCGGGAATTAGTGAAGTTCTACTACTACTTTATATGAATAAGAAAATAAAACACATTTCTATATATCATCTCCTTCAGAGTTAAGGTTTTTAAATATTTATTTAATAAATTTTATTTTCATTTTTCTTTACGTGTTTACATTTATTAATTTTAATATGAGTGTTTGTATATATATGTGTGTGTGCTCTACTTCCTTTCTCTATCTCTCTCGTTCTCTCTTTCTCACGGTGTCTCTGTCACACACACTCCTCTCGCCCTCTCTCTCTATGCCAGTGTATCCTTTTAATATTTTCTTAATTTTCCATGCCATTTCAAATGTGAAGATGTTGATTCATCATTCCTCATCAAACTGATCATCCACTTCATTAGCATTATCATCATTCCATTCCACTACCACCAACATCATGTTTGGATGTGTGTGTGTGTGTTTGTGTAAGTGTGAGTGTTTGTCTTTTTCATTTTTTATTTATTGATTTACATATGGTACAACAATAGAAAAATTTGATTAGATAAGTATGTATAAAAAAAAAAAAAAAAAAAAAATTTAATTTAAATGAATTGCAATAGATTAAAAATAAAAATATAAGTAGATAAAATATTGTATGTTGTAAAGTGTTTGTGTGTGTGTTTTTGTATGTGTGTGTGTAGACACAGGGATCATCGTTATTAGTTTGTTCGTTGCATACATGTAATTAATTCATAAATTAATTAGCAACGATTTGATGCATGTATGCGAGTGTGTTTGTTTGTGTGTGTGTGTGTGTGTGTGTGGTTCTATATTTTGTGATTTGTTTTATTTTTCTTAAATTTTTGTAAAATATTTTAATTATTTATTTTTTTGTTTTTTCTTTAATAATTTAATTAAATTAATAATTTTTTTATTTATTTTTTTTACATATGTAAATTGTTGTCTGCTTGTCATCGTTTTCTTTTCTATTCTTCTTATCTTCTTGTGTGTTTTAGTGTTAGTTGCTTTTTCGCTTTGCTATTGTGTTCTATTTATGCTTTCTCTCTTACTCCATTCTTCTTATTCGTTTCTCCTCTTCTCTCTTCACTACTTTTCTTTCTTTGACTTAGCATTATAAATAAGTTTTCATTTAATTATGTTTTTATTTTTATTTAAATATTTGTGTAAAATTTTTCAAAAAATATTTGTTTTTTATCATTCAAATTTATCGTTGTTTTTCTTTTCCTTTTTCCTTTTTTTTTTTGTCTCCTGTTTTTCCCATTCATATGATGTTCCTTCCAAAATCCATTCCCATAGTTTATTGCTCTATATTTGCTTTGCTACTTTTTTCATTTTCGTACTTATTCGGAAATTTCAACTCACCACACCACAGCATCATATATCTCACCACCACCACCACCCACATTTTGATTGTTGGTGTGGTATATTGAATTGTGTTCTGTTGTGGTGTATAGTATTATGTTGTGTTGTTGAATTGTGTTGTGGTGTACTATGTGTGTTGTGCTGTGAGCGGTGTGGTGTGCTGAAATGAGTTATGGAGAATAATTGTTTGTTTTTGAAGATTTTCATCATCAACAACAAAGTTAAGTATTATTTTCTTCATTTACATATTTTTGTTGATTCATTTATTTTCAATAAAAAATTATTTCAAAATGAATAAGAAAAATAACTTCAATGAAGAGAAATACATTTTGCTCGGTTGTTAAGTCATCATTCTTCTATTCTATTGTTTTCTATAGTTTTCAATATTTAATTCATTATTTAAGTAAATTTCTTCGTTTTTTTTTTTTTTTAGGTTTTTATGTTTTTTTTGTTTTCTTTCTTTTCAAAATTTGTTTTTGTTTTGTTTACATTAAAAAACATTGTAGTATTTAGGTTTTAATTTCTTCCTTGTCTTGTTAAGAGATTTTACAAATCGGTCTCGCCATAGAGGGCTGTACTAAAGGACATGTAGTCCAGGGCACCGGGCACACCGTTGGGTCCCTTATATGGTGGCATGCGTTGAATACAATACTCGGCTTGGTCGGGTGGCAGTTCACGGCGCAACTCATCGGGCAAGATATATGGCTAATTAAAGAATAGAAATAAAGAGAAAGAGATTAGAAAGATAAGTTCCAAGTGTTAGGAAATTATGCATACCTTATCGGCGGCTAGGATTCTGAAGGAGTCAATAACCTGTTCAGCGGTATCGGTGTCGGTACTCTCGCGTGTCATGAAATCGAGGAACGCATCGAAGTGAACAAAGCCGGTGGAGTTGGGATCTACAACAGCCAGAATACGTTGGAAGTCCATATCACCTTGACGATCCTTGCCAATCGAGTAGCCCAATGATACAAGACATGACTTGAATTCTTCTGGTGATAGTCGTCCAGTGCGATTCTTATCGAAATGATTGAAGCTTGAACGGAATTCATTCAATTGTTCTTGGCTGATGCCCTTCGAGTCACGTGTCAATATTTGATTCTCAACCTCGTTGATATTACGATTGATTGAAGTCAAGAGTTGTTCCCAACCGACACGAAGTGTTTCCATTGTGTAAGTGGTGTAACGATTCTCGAAGATCATCGATTCCTGTACGGCTTGGTGGATCTTTTCAAGTTCTTCAATGTTAGGTTTATAGGCATATACAGCCTGCTCGTATTCCTTGAGTCTGTGCAGTTGATCCTCCAAGGAACCTTGCAGACCCATGCCAATGGCTGTTACGGCATCCATTTGATGTTCTATCCATGGACCGACAATGTTTGCCTTATCGGCAAATTGGCGACGTAGCATTTCGTTGTTTTGCTGCTTGCGCAGTTCATTGGCCAGAGTCTGGTCACGTTGTGGCACCAATTGACGGACATCAGACCATTTGCGTGTCATTTCGTTTGCAGTCAATGTCGTGTAGGGATTTTCTAAGCCACCAGGGATTTGATGTTGCTTAACAATTTGTTCAACTTCACGCACCAAATTGACAATCAGATTGAATTCCTTGTCGGCTTCGCCCAAAGTGGCCTTGAACTGGTCATGTGCTTGTATCAGACCTTGAATCTCTTCCATGGTATGCACAATGAACATATCGACAAGATCTTCACGGGTACCATCAAGCCAATTATTGAATGGTGCAGCACGCTTGGCGAATTCAAGATGCAAAATATCAATTTTCTCAAGAATACGCTCGGCCTCATCCAAAGCGGTACGGCGACGCTGTGTAAGGGCGCCCAAACGATCCCATTGGTCGCATATACGTTGACAACGTGCGTTAACAGAAACACAGTCGTGATACTCGAGAGTACTAAACCAAAATAGAAAAAGAATTAAGAATTAGTGACATGAAAATCTAATTAATACTCGTATAATGATGAATGGCGAATGAAGAGAACGACAATACTATGAGGGCTTCTAAACTATTTCTAATTTACACTGTCATATGTCTATGTAGGACCAGATTCCATATTAATATATAGGTAACCATTACCTAGAACCAACAGAAATTACAGACACCCATTCATCTACGAAGAAAATATTGGAATTCAAAATGGAAACTCTCGAAGGAATTGTAATGATGGAGTTTGTGACAATAGTTTTTGACCTTCCCTATTTTAATCAAATTCAATCCAATCTAATTGTCATTCTTAGCTATGATTCAGATCTGAATAAGATGGACTCAGCTACTTATTGCCGGAAAAAATGGGAAGGAGTCAAATTAAGCAATAATAAAATTCTTTTGCGCATAAATATAAAGAAGAGATAATGGGTTCTTAGATGATTGTTAGTCTATACATATACAAATATAAAACTCAGTTGACAATTGTCAGAGCTACCAGCAATATAGTAAATTCAGTTACGAAAAAAAGAGTTGTCAGAATTTGGAATGATGGGATCAGTAGGCCAAAGAGGACTACGTGCCTTATTTATGCGGTAAGCTTGTCCGTACAAGATCCATTTAAGGATACTATTTTACCCCCTTAGTAGACAAACTTTACTGTTCGATTAATTTCTTTACCCCATAACGTATAAATCGAGGGACCTAGATATATTATTCTAGTTATATGTGATGAATTCAGATTTTATATTTTGTGTCTATATATGGAGGAAGATGTCAGAAAGGCAAAGAAAATCAATTTAGCGAGGTCCAATCAGTCTGACCATACTTTCAAGTAAAGTAACATAGTTCCTCAATTTTTGAGATGGAAAGATCTGTTGAATCATACTCGTATACTCTTATATTTTATGGGATCTCTGATGATGTTGTCCCTCCTATAATTTATTGAAAATAATAGTAAATGACTTCTATTATAAATTAATGAATGTATGAATTGATATGTGATTGATTTTGTGAAAATGAAATGTTTCAGGGTTTTTCGATGTAGTTCATTTTATGTATGTATATTATTAACTACTTAACAACATCTCACTTTAGATGTTCAATTTGGCAGGAAGCATTAAACACTACAACACGGAGGAGCAGAACAGGAAGGAAGCATGAAAATATTTTAGTTGTAGCATATCAGCAATTAGATACATAATTTTGGTATTATATATAGTAAATTATACAAAATTCTCACAGCTAAGAAGAGTATGGAAAAAATCTCCATTGATGACTTACTTCAGTTCCTGTGCAATGGCAGCAATTTGCTCAACACGATCTTGATGAGCAGCCAAATCGGATTCGAAGGCTTCGTGTTTCTTCTTCAAAGCCTTCAGTTCGTTCAATTTGCATTGACGGAAATCTTGCGATTGCAACATTTCCTCTTTACCACGGGTCCAGTCTTCGTGGGCATCGGCCTAATTAGAATCAAAATAATTGAATTTGAATTTAATTTGAATGGAAAATCAATTGATCACATACCTTGTGCTTAAACTTCTGGGCAAGATGTTCCAAACGTTCCAAACGCATTGTCTCGGCCAAAAGCCATTCTTCGAATGCCTTCTCAGCCAACTCAAGACCCTTCCAAGCATTGGAGATATCGGCAACGGTCTTACCCTCAGTGGGTAAATATGCTGGACGATTGGATAAACGCAATTTCGTCTGTAGGGTATTGAAATTGGTCTCGAGTTTCGCTTTTTGCTCAACACGTGGTGGCTTATGCTTGCGACGGTATGTACGATACTCCTCCAGTTTCTTTTGAACGCCAGCCAATGAGTTATCCGCTTGACGAGAGTTCAGCCATGGCATTGTGCGGCGGATCCATTCCAAGAGCTACACATCATCAATATTGAATGAAAATTTAATTAGCTCAGAATAATTTCAAACAACTTAATCTTGACTTACATCGCTTGCGAGACGCTCATACTCTTCCATAAGACGCTCGTTCTCTTGGTTGACCTTCAGAACTTTGCAGATGCGATTTGCTGCTGTTTCCGCCTATTCGTGGATACCAATCGAAACCACAACCGATGAAATGGGATTATTTTTGAGAAAGAAAAAAAATTATTAATATAAATTTGTCTTATGTCATGTGAAACAATGGAAATGGAGCCGTTTCTTTTGTTTCGTTTCAAAATACAATAATAAAATGTCAAATCAAATTTAAGCCACAAATTCAAAAAAACAAAATTAAAACAAAACAAAACAAAACGAGAAAATACAACATAAATAATTATAATGATAAAAACAAACATGGACTGAACATGATGGACATGAAACAGATAACAATGACAATGAAGATGAAGAAAAGAACTGGTGCGTGATTTAGAACCTTTAAAATGCTTTCGTTTTTAAGCTTTAGTAGTAGTAAAGACGCATGTTTGTTGTTGTGGATTGTGTGTTATGTGGTGGCAGCTGGTCTGTGGTCTATGGTAGGTCATAGGTGCATATGCAAATGTAGATGATCCAGTTGTATAACCATGGATCTCAGCTAAGGCCTTTAAGAGAAATCCATGATTATAATTCTATTAATTTTGAATATCTTGAACTCTGATAATCTCAAATACTATGATAATGACATCTTCTTTATATGATTCGAACTTATAAACTCTCTCAATTCGGGGAAACTGAATTGTGGTGAACTTTACAATTGATATTCACCATAATTGGTACTGAAAATGTACCTGCCATTTATGACATATTTCCTTGTCCTCAACTAAGCCTTCTTATAATAAAGCTGAATCTTTCATACTCCTTTAATTGATGAATAAATTGGAAAGCCTCAATTTATTTTCAATCTAGAAATATCAACTGGATGAAGCACCTACAAAGTTCACTTGGACTCTAGTTCAGCTAATTCACCATGAACTTGGAATCGCACAAATTAAATTAAAATCTATTCAGATCCTAAAGTATACCGAGAAATTGATCCCAAGTTTTTCTTTTACAATACAAATTGAATAGTGATAAAATTTCATTGGAAATTTGTTTTAAATAGAATTTGCATTTAATGGATATATGGATTCATCTAATTCTTCTAATAAGCTATTCAATTTCATATTTTATGGGATCTTTTCTCCTGTGATTATATAGGTAATATGTACTATGATCCAATACCAATCTTCTTCTTAAATATTATTGCATTGAAATCTATGTAAAAATTCTACTCATTTAAGTATTTCTTGGGTTTTGAATATCTGGATATCTGGATATCTGTGTGTGTGCTTGGGTTTAGGTGTGGGACAGTGTAGGGTGTGTGTGTATAGGACTAGGGTTTGTGTATGTGTGTATTTGTGTGTGTGTGTGTGTGTGTGTGTGTGTTTGTGTAGGTGTATAACCGACCTTTTGTGCGCCACTGAAGCAATGATAATATGATGATACATAAGTCATGACGGCGCGTTCATCCGGTAATGCGGTATTCTGAAGATCTGTGTGGTTGTTGTTGTTGTTGATGTTGATGTTATTATTAATATTATTATTGTTGTTGTTGTAGTTTTAGTTGATATATATTTTTTTTTGTTGTTGTAATAATTGTTGTAGTTGTAGTTGTTATTTAGTAGCATTTGGAGAGCGAGCAAAATATGAGCGAGCATTTAACGAACGAACGAGATAAATAGAGAGAGAGAGAGAGAGAGAGAAGAGAAAGAAAAAGAAAAAAACCAAAGAAAATTTGTTTCTTTAAAATTGTTTTAAACTTTTTCTTCTATTGTTAAATTAATATGTCATAATAAAAATGTATTAATTCATTAATTAACATACACACATATGCAAATAAAAAAATATGTACACATAAAATGCATATTAGTTATTGTTGTGTTTGTAGTTACAGTTGCAATTCCATGCTAATCTTATTTAGTTGGTTACCATAATTTCATATCATGATTGGGAAAGATGAAAGGAACTGACTGAATTCAACTCAGTTAACATTTCATTTTTCTTTCATTTTTCTTTTTTTTTTTTTTTAAATCTCACTGTAAGAAAAGTATTCGCATTTATGATGATTTTTTAAAAATATTTCTGTTATCTGTGTCAAGTTAAAGTTTTTCAGGTACATATGTATATGATTGAATCAGAACTTCTCCTTCTCTGCCTCTTTAGTGAACTGTAACAATTGGTCTTAATAAGTCATTCATGAAGGAAGGCTGCAGTAGTCCGTGAATAGTTGCTTCAAATCTCGAAGAATCTTAAGCCAACAACAAAGATAAGCAGGAAGATCTGGTCATCTGAACATTTCTCATCACTCAGGCTCTATGTGTTAGATTTTGGTTAATATTTAAGTCTAAGTTCTGTTACCATTTGGATTCTGTTCAGAAGTTGAGTTGTCTTGAAAAAAATTCTCCTCTTTTCTATTTTGTCAATCATCGAACGACAGAGGAAGTTGTGCTCTAGAATCTCTAAACTGAAGAGAGGACTGTGACCTAATCTTGAATCGCTAATCTATCTGAAGAGAGAAGCAGGCAGCACGTGGTGATCTAAGCATCTCTCACGACTCAGACTCTATTTATTAGATTCTGGTCAATATTTTGGGCTGAACCCCGTTGCCTTTTGGCTTGTCCTGAATTTGATATAAGTTTTTTTCAAAAAGTCCTCCGTTTTAGGCATGCTCAATCCTCCATCGAACATGAACACAGATAGAGAAGGAGGAAGCTATGCCCGAATATTGAATGTCTTATCTATCTGAAGAGGAGATGGCAGCATAAACATCTCTCAAGACTCAGAGTTTATTTAATTTTTGTTTTGAAATTAAGCTGACGGTATTCCAGAAATTCTCCTCTTTTGAATTTGCTCAATTCTCGAACCACGGAGGAAGCTGTGCTCTAGAATCTCTAATCTGAAGAGAGGCTGCCTGCATGTGAATATGACTAACATATAAATTTTGGACAATATGTTAGAAATGAAATCCGTCGCTCGTTTATTTTTTCTCAAGCTGAGCTGAGTTTCTTCTCTATTGTATTTCGCATCAATTATGATCTTAATATATTGAGGTCGCTCTACAAGATTCATATAGTGAAGGATAAAAATCAATATTATCACTATATAGTATAGTTCTAAAGCAGGTGGGTGTTGTTGTACTGATTCAATCAGATAACAGATGTTGTAAACAAATTAATGATCACTCAACTCACTTTATATTTTCCAAATACATGTGTAGTACATACTTTTCTTACAGAATATTTTATTGCAGTTTATTAATAAATATATTGCTTAGGGGTTCATTGTATATAAATGCTATTGAGGTGTTTGGTGGTAGTGGAATATAACAATAAAATCAAATTGCAACGTATCAAATCGTGAACAACATGTCATAATTGGAATTATTGTAATTGATTGTTGTCCATGCAGGAAATTGAATTAAAATGCATTGAACGACAGAGCAGCGAGGGCGCAATGTTGTTGGTAGTTGGTTGCCCATTAGTGGTAAGCTTTCAAAATTATTGGCGACGCTTTTTAGATTTAAATTTAGAAAAACAATTATTTGTTTAAATAAAATTTGCTCAGAAGCAAAGCGGAAAATTAAGATTTGAATGATAATAATAATTTTATTATTGTAACCTTTAAATTAATAATGAATGTTTATTCCCGAAAATCTAAACCTAATGACGTTTGGAGAACTTATGCAGATAAATAAGTCAATAAACTCATATCCAATAGTTTTAACGATTGATAACTAACATATAATTTGATTATTATAATGTTTGAGAACTGGATAAGTTTCATTCTCATCTCTTAGTCATAACAGTATATAGTAAATTTTGTAAAATTATGCTCCGTATATTAATTATAATGGAACTAGACTAGAACTCCGTCACTTTGCAAAAGTCACCCGGCAGTTCGTTTGGTAAAAAAATATATTTCCGGTAATTTAACTATTCCAATCGAGCAGCAAATTACTTATATTTGCAGTCTTGCATCCCGTTGCTCGGCTGTAACTTTCAGGTAAACAAGACTTTGCTTGTCTCTTTTAAATAAAAAATATATATGTGACTTCTTATTCATCAAAATATCCGTTTGTTAAGCTTGGTATACCCCAAATTTTATACATACATCTCTTTACATTGTTATTGATAATATATATAATGCATTTGCAAGCGAATTATGTCTTGTTATGTTATCAAATGCATCAAATATTGCGAAGCGAGCTACCATCGTATAAGTCTTAGATTTGGAGTTTTTGTTTGTCTAGAACTCATATTATTAAATGTCAAATGACCAGTTCTATTAACTGAGATCGACGGTATCTCATTCAAATCTTAGATTTTCTGTTTATATAAAGCAGGCGTTAAAGCGGCGGTTTATTATTATTATTATTTTTTATCTGTTATCATTTAATCAATCAATCATTAAATTCAATTAATTTAACAATTGTATAAGGGCGGGCTGAGCAAGCAGGGCAACATCACAATATATGAAATCATTGAATATGAAAAACAATCATCAACATCACATAAATTTGGAAAATCAATTTGCCAAATCAAAAACAAAATAAAAACTTCAAACTAATTTTGAAAAAAATATAGAAAATTTGTTCTATATTGTCTATTTTTTTCAAACCAAAAGACAAACTGCAATAAAAAATGAATATATTTATGTGTAAAGATGTGAAGTTTAGTCACATTGTTGTTGTAATTATTCGGGACGTAGGTGTATTGTCTTGTGGGTTCGGGTACATGCGTCACATTTCCAACCTGTTGGGCTCCCTGGAAGGCATGATAGTAGCAGGAGACGTACGTCATGATGGCACGTTCATCCGGTTTCGGTGTGTTGATCAAATCTAATCAAACAATCAATGAATCAATCGTTCGACCAGTGATTTAATTGAAATTGATCAAGTCAAATCGAATTGATCAGATCAAAAGAAAATTAATCATTTAAATAAATTTCAATTTAAATAATTTGCAAATTAAAAATATACTAAAAATATTGTAAACTTATCAAAGAAATAAGCCAATAGTTGGTAATGGTTGTGGTAATAAATTGTGCTTGATTCTCTTAATAAAGAAAAACTATTGTAAACTAATTGAATAACTGAATGTGTTTGTTGTTCTCTTTTATATGAGAAACTACAAACGAAATACGAATATGAATGCAAGTACTTACCATCAGGATCTAACATTCTAGGTATGTCTAGATATTTCTCAGCAACATCGAAGGCAGTATTAAGGTTCTCCAATGGATTATCTTTCGAAAGTTTCGCATAATCAATCAAATCTGGTCTGTGACGATGGATGAGAGCACAGAAGGCTAAACCATCCTATAAAATCAAATCAATCAGTTGTTATGTGAATTCCTGATCAAATTGAATGTAAACAAAAAAAAAAAAACCAATGTATACATACCTTGAATGACAAATGGAAGTTCTGGACATTGACATTCTTATATGGTGCTGTTTTGCGTTGGCACCACAACAGCAAGCCTTCCTTGGCAGTCATTTCCTCAACGGAAATATCTTGGATGGCGAAACGTAAAATGATCGTCCAGATCATACCCAGTGTCATTTTCAAATTGCCATCGACAATTTCCTCAGCACCGATCGATACTAGATGAACACCCTTCGATGCAATAAAGTCAAGGGCTTTGTTGACATTGGCGATTTTGTGAAAACGCATCTTGCCACGATCGGGCTTGGGCAGTGTCTCGCCAGAGATGACTTCAAGCAGCAACATGAGTTTGAGACCATTACGGAAATCTTCTTCAATATTGTCAATGGCGGTTCCAGCTTTACGTAAATGGCTGTTACACCAAGCGGTAAATGTCTGAAATTAGAAAAAAAAAAAACAAAAAAAAAAAGAAATTCAATATTTTGAAAAACAGAAAACTTCTTTGATTTATTATACAATTAGAGCAATTCTGACTCAATAAACATATAATCTAGTGTGAAGGAAACTGAGAACCATATTTTACTGAACTAATCAGATCAGAACAATATGTTAGTATTGCTTATATTATAGATGATTCCATCGAGAATATGAAAAGCAAATGTCATAAAAAATGAATAAGTGCAAAATCAATCATCTCATCATATGATTTGGGTTCCCGAGGCCACTAATCAATTTTTTTTTTTTTTTTTTTTTTTTTTTTTTATACTATGTATGCGAAATGAAATATGTACTGCGAAAGGCTTTTAAAGGCATTCTTTTTCTCGACCCCCTACAACATACAGCATATTTTGATTTATTTGGAATGTGTGATATAATCAAAGGGCTGCTCGATATTTAAAGATCCTGGGATAAGAAATGATATATAAAATGATTTATAATTGATTGAATGTGACAGGGAATTTTTATCTTGTACTTGTTTGTAAATTAGATTAGATTAGGCCTTATTGTAATAAGCCCCACCAAAATTGTAGTTCATCCGAAATTCTGGCATTCACTAAGAATTCCAAGAAAAGTCGGTATCTTTCATCTCTGTTGGTTCTAGGTGATGTTTATCACATTGGCATCCTATTCTTTATTACATAATCTACATTGATCGATGAAACTGTTCACATATTATATATGTTAGTTTTTCATAAATACTGGGGTTTTCATCATAGACTCCTGTACTGATTACTACAGTTTTAACAAACTTTTTCAATTTATATAAACCCGAATTACAGCATTCTGGAACCTTAAAATTTTAAAGATAATATACATGGAAATCATAAGTACACATTTAAGTAAAAACAATTTCTCTTTGCAATCTGCTTTGTAAATGCGTAGGGTATACATATGTATACGATATACCGCTACATTCCACAAAGTACAGCAAACAACAACTCATTAATTCAGTAGACCTACACACATAACAATTGAGACAGATACACCATCAGCAGCATCATCCTCCATGCAAATTATATTATAGGTTGGAAGAGAGGAAGAAGGTATGAATTACAATACGATCGATCATACAAAATTAATACATATAAGTAAATTTTGCAGTGTCTGCAGATCGGAAGCATGATCGTAGCCGTCGCTTACTGGGAGAGATGAGTGTGTATAGATGAGGGGAGCGGTGTAAACAGCACATGTCTGAGAAGAAAGTAAAAGACTTGTTTTGATCCAAAACTTATATTAACTATAAACTGAGAGCGTGAGCGTATGCATCATTGTTGTTTATAATGAGTGCAATCACAGTCGTGTTCATTGTTCGTGTGCGCTGGACTTGATTCCATCGTTCAAAAGCCGAGTGAGTAAGCAAGCTTGTTTACTCTCGTTCTCTCTCCACATTAAGTGGGAGAGCATAGTAATACGGTAAAATATCTTCTGGGCCATTAGAAGACAACAAGACAAAAAGTCAACTAACTCTTTCTCACAAAATTTAGAGGTTTAAGATTTTCAAGTGCCATTCGCTCACTCTCACACCCACTCCCATCCCATCCCAGCCCAGTACCCCTGTAAAGCAATTAAGAGTATTTTAAAGAGATTGAATGAGTAAGCAGCAAACAATATCTATAGATAACAATTGACAAACAAATCAAAATACAATTATAATTAATATAAAAGAAAATATGTTTTCGCAAAAAACAGATATGCTAAAATTTAATATCTCACACAAAAAAAAAAAAAAAACAGATTTTTTTAAATGGTGACGAATTCGGTAGAAATACGAATACGTTTTACAAATGACAATTGCGATTGCCAGTCGTTGAGATTGTTGAAATTGGGAGTCAGGGGTTCAAGGGTGTCGGAAATAATAACATTGCATGTATGTACATATGAAGATCTTATATTGTAGTGTTTGTGATTATGGCTTTTGAAGACAAAGGCATCTTTCTATAGACTTTGAAGATTTGAAATTTTTACAACACCCATTAGAAAGCCTTGTACCAAGTCCCAAAAAATTACTCATTCTTTTTTTAAATTTGAAAATATCAAAATATCCCATCATCCCATTGTAACAGGGCAGCCAATATTGGGGCCCACACTATTTTTTATTATTATTATTATGCAATTACTCATTTCCCCACTTACTTACGAGTTTTTAAATAATTAAAAGGGAACAGTGTTCAGGGCAGTTCCAGCATTCGAACTTACTACCTAAGTATTGAGTACAACTGAGTCGTGATGCTTTAACCTTAAGAAATAGAAGAATTCTGAGCCAAAAGTTGGCCAAGAACTTTGTTTATTTATAAATAATAAATAAAATTTGAATTGCAATTTAAACATATATGTACATATTTCTCTGCTGACTCATTTCTTTTTACACAGATCACAAAATAATACCCATATGTATTTATGTGCTAAGCATTTGCTTGATTATATAACATAAATTGAATATACTCAACAAAATCAACACCCTCAACACCCAATTAATAGCAAACTATAAAAATGTAAAACTAAAAACCGTATAAAAATTACCAAAAATACACAAAAATAACATATAGAACATGATGATTTACATGTGTAAAGTGGAAACCCCTGAACCGAAAATTTCTCCTATAAGCAGTCAGTCAGTCAAGCATTTATGCAGGGGGGCCTTGGCATGCAGGGATCTTCCATTATTACTAGACAAATTGAAAAATTTTCTAGACAAAAATGTATTTCTTAAATTTTTTTTAGATCTGTCCTCCCTTCCTCTCTATCTCTTTATCCTTGCAAAAAAAAAAAAAAAAAAATTACTCCCTCATCATCTCATAAGTAATTTGTTAATAGTAATTCATAGTTCCAGTTTCGGTCGGGTTGGGTCCGGGTATCTAGCAATGATAAATAGATAGAACTGATTTGATGAAATACTATTAGTAAGTTGTGTATGTATAGTTTTCATCATCAAGTTATTGTATAATGAAGAACATCCGTAATTGCATTCGTTGGATACATATGTACGTACATATTTACATATGTATTAATAGCTATGTATATAATACATATTGAACACTCATCGTTCGCTCTGTTTCTATGTAATCAATTTAGTTTACATTTGAAAATTTATTTTCGTTCCAAAAATACCAACAAAATTTAAAAACAAAACAGAAATCACGACCTTATGGTAGTCGTAGTCGTAGTCGTCTTGGTCTTACAGAACGCGTCATCTTGATTTGTATCTAGTACCATCAAGAAACAACCAAGAAAAAAAACACAAGAAGAAGTGATGAATAGATGCTAATAGTGAGTGAGGTGAGTAAGCAATGAACCACCAAAAAGAATAGAACAAATTACGAAGAGCAACTATAATCTCAGAGACAAATTCTCAGATCTGATCTGATACCCTAGATCCCTTCACACTGTACTAGCTAAATAGCAGCAGCATTTGAGAGCATTTTAAATGGGGAAAATGTGAGAATACAGAAGAGTAAGAGTATAAAAGTGTGTGTCTGATCGGTAAGACTCTCGAATATTGATCACATTTATCGTATTTTCGCTATTATTGGGTGTTGGTGGGTGATGATTTACATTGATGAGTCAAAGAATGAATAATGGATAATTAAATTCATGAAATCATCAGAAAAAACAGTTTAGGATGATAAGGCGCCACCATATAAAAAATATATGTCTGTGACCTAATTCCAATAAGTTAATATATGTATATATTATTTGGACTTGGACATGCCTTAATACTAAACTTAAAGCCCAAAATATTAATAATTATTGACTTAAAATTTACATCAGACAGGGTTGGACCTTTTCATTGGGGTTATATTTTATTGCTATTATTAGTTATTTCTGATATTATTGTAAAGACGCCATGGACATGGCCAGGCAACGTATCAGAGTTACGAGTTTGTAAACTGAAAGTAAGAAGCGGAATAGACAAGCACTAGGAGGGGCACATTATTTAAAAAAAACAATAGACATCGAAGATCTTATGTCGGTCTCAAATTATTGAAACGAAAAACACTTTTCCTTATCTTAATAAAAATAAAAAATTCAATGGAAGTTAATACGGCGCCATAATGACCAAGAGTATATGTATGTTTTCGTCCGAAAAATCTTTTAACGCAATTGTCATTTGATAGTCGATTGTTTATCGTTGTCAGTATGTGTCAGTGTTTACATTAGATCAAAAATTGAGGCACTCGTATTTCGAACAGATATAGACAATACGAATATATACAAATGTACACATGGTGTTCCCTCTTGTTTGGTTCTATATGGCACAGACATCAACCATATTTGTTGATTTTATATACACAGCATAGGTATATGGTTTATACGAGTAATGTGTATTTTTTCTACCTTTCTGAATGTAAAAAAGAAATGTGTTTTCCGGCAGTTCTTACTCTTACAGTCATCAATACTGATATTACTGATATTACGCAAAAATAATTAATTTCAAAGGCCAATTTTAGAGATTAGCTTTTATATGAGTGGTCTTTTATTCAAAACTAAACCATGGAATAGCAAAAAATACTAATATAACTATAGAAATCGGACATACTAATCTAGATGATTACAATAATCTGAGAATTTGATACTTTTTATTAGCAATTTGCTAAGTTTACCATGAAGCCTCAAACAAAATGCTTGCTCTCTGCACTTGTCTTTATTTTAAAGGAAACAACAAAGTCAGCAGTTAAAATTATGTTAAATCACAATTTTCACTTCTGGGATCTGTGGTCTAGATTATCTGATAAATATTTCTTCACCATGATAAAAGTATAAAAAACAAAACCAGAAAAAAGGGTATTTTCGGCTATGCCGAAGATGTAATAATCTTCATGCAGCCCCTACAAAACGTCCTATGTAGGTATATGGGTCAAAAACTTCCAGTTTTCAAATTTCAGTTCGATAGCACAAGAAACAAACAAAATTTTCTAGTAAGAACATGAATTTGAGTAGGGGGTTTGTATGGAAGGTACCCCCTCCTGGTAGGACTATGATCGCGATATGGAGCAGGAACTCATAATGTCCAAATTTCAGTTCGATCGAACCATAAATAAAAAAGTTTTTCTAATAAGAACATTACTTTGACCTTGGGGTTTGTATGGGTAGTACCCCTCCCTATGGTCCGATTCGGCTCGTTGCGAGAAATGTATTGTGCATGGTAAAAAGAAACTTATGTACAAAATTTCAGCTCTCTAGCTCCAAAACTGAGACGCAAGTTCGCGTACAGACGGACAAATGGATGGACGGACATGGCTAAATCAACTCATCTTATCGAGCTGATCACAAATAAAAAATTTTGGAAAAAATTCGATCTATTATAGCCGAAGGCAACTGCCGAATTAGTGAACAGCTCCCTCCCTCTTTTAAAAGGTGTAATAATTGGCTTACTATATATCCCTAAAGCTGTGCAAAGCTGAGAATCTTTAAATTGAAAAGTAAAGTTCTGCCGACTCCATGTAACAATCCCGGTAAGGATGTATCTATTGTACATATAAGTCAGAATATCAAGTTATATGAATTTGTCTAGGACCGAATTTTCTAATACTTTAAACTATAGTGAAAATGAACAAAAAGCATATTGGATGTGTGATATGTATATAGGAGAATAACGAAAATAAATGTGTTTGGTATGAGTGCCACGCTAAGGTTATGTATTTTTATTTGAATTTTTGTTAAAATATTTTTATTGGAGGTGATATACGTATGGATGTACAGTTTCAGTGAATACTTATATATTAGATCTTGAGAATTTATATATACATATGCTCGTACTTATATTTTATTTAATAAAATATGCAAAATGTTATGAAGGTTGTGTGGATTGTGATCATATCAACTTAATAATAAAATTTTCGGAGATGTAGAATATAGAAAACAGAAATCAGACGATGTTATGTCCACAGTTTATTGACAAACTTTTGAATTTTTAGTTTTATGTGTTAAAATAACATAAAATTTCTTAAATTCCTAATTCAATGAAAATTAAAAATTGCAAAATATTAGAGAAACGAAATTAATAGTGACAGCAGTTTATAGCATGACAGAACTAAGAAATAACATATTCTACGTAAAATGTACATATAACCTTTATATTCATGCATACGGACAAACGATTTCGATGTGGATGTCCTTGAATGTCTATAGCAATCATCGTTGGTCAGAATGTCCGAGCAAGGTTGTCGATTTTCTTCATAATGTTACAAGCTTTTGGACAAATTTAAAAAATTTTTAGTGTATTCTATACGCACAATCTATATCAGCGGTTAATAAACTTATATACATATGAAGTCCGTGAACCATTTCTTGAACCCGTTCTCCTTCATAGTTCAAGAATGACGAACGTTTCATATTCTATTCGTACAAACGGACAACTAAGAACCGTTAAGGTTCTTAGATTTACATATGTAACATATTCCTTAAACCGTTCCTTGAACCTGTACATCTTATCGTTGGTTCATTAATCTTCTAGACCAAGAATGGCAAGTGTTTCACAACAAATATATTTACTTTATTGAGAACGCACATGTTGTTTTGGCCCGATTTTTTTTTTTTTTTTTTGAATTTTTTATCTGTCTCCTTTTCAACCAGTAGAAGTAATATATCCTTCTCTTTTACATATATTCTTTTAAAGAATTTATATATCTCTATACGTATATTAAAAATATTGTACTTATGTGAAAAATTTAGAATGGGAATGTCTAGTTAATATCAAAGGCAGTTCACTGGTCTATAACATCATCTAAATATTCATTACTTTATGAGAAATTTAAAAAAAATATAGAAACAAACAGGAGCAAAATTATTTGTGTTTGACTGTGACACAGTGGCAGTGACTGTTCATTCCATCCGCATCAACTCATCCACCCACCCCCTCTTTTAACAAGCACATCATCAACATCATTTATCATCAATCATACGTTTGTCCGTTCATCGGTTAGTTTGTCCGTTCGTCATTTCGTTCGCTCGTTCGTTTGCCTGATCGTGTTTGTTGGTTCGCCCACCTTCATAAACGAACGAACGGATGTCGCTCAAAATACTTTACTATACCATGGTATAAAGCTTCACAAACCAAAGTACTCACTGAAAGAGAGCGAGTACTTGAACGATATGAAAAGAGCGCGACTGTAGTGAAGTGAAGTGAGAATATGTGGTGATCTTCATATGATGCGCGCGCTTCGCTTAATTTATTTAATTTTTGTGTTTCTATTCACTTTTTTTTTTTTTTTGCTCTCATAGTTGCCATTTTTGGGTGAATGTAATTTGACGCTTTTTTCGTTTCAAAAGCAACAACTTGCTCAATGTATTTGTATTTTGGTCTGTGTGTGTTTGTGTGAGAGATTGGGAAGGCTACTAAAATTTGCTAGTGCCTCCGGAGAGCTTTTTTGTGAACTATTGGTAAGCGCAGGAATATTTTGTTATTATTATAGATGTTAAGTTCCCACCACATCATGGATAGGTTAGATTAATACTGTCTATCCTGGATGCCCAGGCCTTTGAATAAATGCTTCCCAAGAAAAAGATGACTGGTGTTCTGTCTCTTTTTCAATTTTACAATAAAAACAAAAAAAAACTCTTGGTTGCAACCATGCATCTTCCTTCGAGTCATTGGGACAGTGTCCTACTGTCATTTAAATCCTATGCTTGCTAAATTCTAGGAGCTCGGATAACCGATTTGTTTCAATTGGTAGTCTGAAAAACAATACAGATCCTAACTCATGTGCCGCACACCACAACATCATACAAATGTATAATGTATACTTTTTTAATGGATTCAAAATGGGTTATGGCAAACAGTACGATTTTGCGGCTGACATATTGATATGAAAGTAGAAAATCCCACCACATTCACCACTATAATAACAACCAAACAATCACTACACTCTGCTTACTCCAAGAATATTATGTGATTTGATTATTGTTACGGTTTTTATAGTCAGCTCATTCTCAATAAATTTATAAGCTTAGTTAGATATGCTTAATTGACTAAATATGACAAGAAGTGATTTAAATTTAATCCGTAATCAGCAATATTATAATACTATTGTTTCTATTTAGTAATTGTTGTTGGATAACAATAACATTATGCATTCAAACAATAAAAAATAAACACAAGATCCATAAACAGTCGTCAGTTTAGTTTTTCGTATCATTTTTGTTCAGTTCAAAAGAAAGAGGTTTGTTTTTACACGATTCAATCAGTTTTCACTGAACAGACATTTTCAAAAGAACTGACGTGATCAAATAGACTGAGGCATGATGCACTTGTTTGCACTTAAGAATTATAAGAACTGAAATGAAACAAATAGATTTCAGTCTCCATTTCAGTTGTTTAATTTTTATACATAGGAAAAACAGACAATTTGACTGAAACTGAAATAAACTGACGACTGATGCCACCTTTTCAAAAGATCTTTAAAAAGATTATTGACCGGTTCAGTACGTACCCGTGTTTAAAGACCTTTTTATGCAGCAACCAGTTGTATTGCACATAGGTACATACGATATTTCGTGTTTCTTGATAAAATGAAAAAAGAACAATATCGATCTGTTTTATTCGCATTTTATTTTTGGATGTGCGAAGTTCTATACTGTTTATGGGGATTCTTGACCATCTATGACAAACATAATATATTGGTTCAATGAATTTAAACATGGTCATCATACAACTGTTTTTCATTAGGAGACATTTCCATAGGTATTGTATGAAAAGTAGAAGTAGATATAAATGACACTAAGCAGTTCTACTGAAGCAATTTTTTCCGTACATCATCAAGACATCTTCAATATTTTATCAAGTTATTTGTATCAACAACATATACATAGGTATAATATTTCATATATATGTAACATTAGTAACATTAAAAGGAAAAGAAGAGAACACTATTCCCAACACCGGTTACAGAGGACACACCTTGTTGGCCTTAAACTCTTAGATTGATTGATTTGAAAGTTTTAAACGTAAAATGGAAATTTTGAAAAAATTAACAAGAAATATAAATATATTATATATATTTTTTTTTTTGGTAATTGAGTAACTCTTAGATCATTTGGATTAACTATTCCTGGCCCAATGAGTTTGTTATGCCAGAAATTGAATGAAGTACATTTGGTTCTGCCATATAAACAAATAATTTGTTTAAGAAGCAGGCAGAGGAGTTCGTTGTCTACATATAAGTTTACATAAGTTTAAGAAACACTGATACACAGGTACATAATATCGTAAATACATTGTGTGTTTTATATTTACCCAATTCAAAAATACCTAGCAAGACTTTGGCATTGCGCGCTCTCATTGCGATGAATTTGTCGTCTCAACAGCAACAATATATTGTATGTATGCTGTTTGCTGTTACTGTTACTGTTGTTGTTGTTGGTGTTGTTATTGCTGTTGATACAATGTTGTTTGTATAAGAAGAAATACGAGTACAATAAGTTATCAGCTGTTTTTGTTGTTTCAATAACTGAACGATAACTGAACTGCACTGACTCATTAAAAGATACTCAATTATTCAATTCAACTCAACGCAACTCAAAGACTAAGATGAAGACGAAGACGAAGAAGATGATGTTCATATGTCCATGTTCATGTTGATGTTGATGATGAAGAAAATATCTACATACAAACAAATGTGCTTTCTAAAGCAACAATAAGACAAGACAAAACAGACAAGGCAATGACTTTTTTATTGTTTTTCCCGTGTCGTTACAGTTACACAGCAACAGTCGTCGTCGTCATCATCATCATCATCGTCATCTGAGCGCCCATATTAACTTATGGACTTATGGTATCTAAAGAGTCGAATAGTGTACGAGAGCAACAGCAACAAAGAAGAAGCTTGATGACTTCCATAAGTAGCACACAGCATTGCCAGCCAAGCCGAGCCGCCACTTGAAAAACGCAGCTCAAAGAGTTTGATCACACTTACTGTGTTTTCACTAGTATCACCTTGCCTGGCCCCGCTTCCCATTCATCCCATTCATCCCGTTTTTTTTTTTTTTTTTTTTTTTTTTTTGTATTTACACAAGTGAAACTTGAAAGAAGGAAACACACAAACAACAGATACTGTCAAACAGATACACAGTTCAATCCAAAGAAGTAAAAATAACAAGTTATAAAAAAAATTATAATAATAATAATAAATAAACTCTATAAAAGTTGGTTAGGCCCAACACAACAATTGATGGTTTTGGTTTTGGTTTCGGTCTCGGCCACGGTTGCCCTGCACCCCCGCAATTTGTTAAATAAAAACAACAAGTACAACAACAACAACAACATCTCAGAGAGAAAGTGAGTAAGCAATATTTTGTTGAGATAAACAAAAAATTCACACACAAAAAATTATCTTTAAAGTCATCTATATACAAATTTTGATCAATTGTCACTTGACTTTATCAAAATGCTTGCGTTCAATTAGTAGCAAGTTTTTTGTTTTTTTGTTTTGTTTTTGAGGATTCATCATTATCATCATCGTCATTCATCATAGATAGGGCAGGTCAGGTCATTATAGAAAGAAATGGTCAGGTTATCATGGTAAAAGCCAGTAAGGTCATCATGGAAAAGGACAGTCAGGTCATAAGAGAAAAGAAACTCTGGATAAACTAGAATGGATTGGTTTGAATTGAATAGGTCAATAATATAATAGGTAGAACTTGTCATGGGTCCTATTCTGGAGAGTGAATAGTGCGAAACAATAATATATGTAGGCAATGTCCAGTCCTTTATTTCAAAATTGTGGGACAGTAGAGCATAATAAAAAAAAATGACCTGATGTGATCTAATCATTGTCTTCAGATTGTATCAAAATTTAACAGTTTGAATGACGATCTGTGCTCCTATGAGCATTGAGTATTTGCTTGTTTAATGTATGACACTAGAAAGGAAGCAAGTATAAATGTAAAATTTCGAAATTAAATTTTATTTTGAATGTTAAGAACGCATCAAATATTCAATAATTTATCAATGTGTGATCTTTAGAAATTATGATAATGCAATGCAATGCATGTATATATAATTTCACTTTTATGCTTTCATCTGATCGATCCTAATCATATTTTTTTTTTTTTTTTTTTTTTTTGTTCCTATAAGTTGGTGAATCTTAACAAGAACTAGTTTCTATCAAAATCAAACTCTGTTTTCAGTTCTCTACCAAACAAGCTTATGATTGTAGATCGTAAACTGGAATTGAAGTCAAGTGGATACATACTCGACACGACTAGACTCGTACTATGGATTCTATGTATGTCAAAACGGCAATGAACTCACTCACTCAACAAGTCTAGAATTTAATCCGCAAAGCAAATGAGGAACAAACTATGCAAGATATTTTAGATGCAGTTTACAGTTGGTAGTTGGCAATTCATATCTGAAACTTTGAGCTTCAACTTCGATAATGCAAAATACAGAATGCAAATGCTGACAAACAAGACACATCGAACAAATTCAGCATTTTTCATTTCTTCTTCTTCGTTTTTTTTTTTTTTTTTCTTTTTCAATGTCAATTCATATTTGGAGATATATTAATATATATATACATATATATAGTATTTAGTGTACATACATGTATATAATATAATTCATTAAAATTATTACAATAATTTAATTAACAAACAAATCAGTACGAATGCAAGAATGAGTAAGTATTCTCTATAATGAATTGAAGCCAAAGTCACGAACAATTATGACGAGGTCTGAGTTGGATACTTTATAAACAATAATTGAAATTGGTTTTCAAAAGAGAACGACAACGAGGGGAGAGGAATAGACACACACAGAAATCATCTTATTTCAAGTAGTGTGTATCATAAAAATATCACAACAAATATATAGATAGAATAAAATTTGAAACTTTACTTCAGTCACATTGTCATTAAAAACTTTCGTCACTTCACCACAAATGGAACATACATACATACGTGTATATTATTCATCATAGTGTCTAGACAAAAATCATAAACATAATAAATAATTGATTGTTTAAGAAATATCTTTAACTTGATAACTTTAGTTTCATTAAGGAATCATTCTTATGGATGTAAGTAAGCATTGAACGAATTGAAGGAAATGGAAATGGAAATGGAAGGATGGAAATTATATAAGTTAAAGTTAATGACAAGAGAATTTAATAAATTTAATTATATTTTATACATTTTTAACTTTTAGAAGGAAATTCCACATTACCAACCAACATTGGCATAAATCAAGAAATTGAATACAATCGACTATTACCACAATCAGTACTTGTAATATGTATAGTAATTTGTTTGGATCATAATTTAAATAATCCGATTCCATTCTGTTTATAAGAGATATAAACCTATTCACAATTCAATTTTCTATTTAAAAAACAAAAAAAAAAAAAAAAGAGTAATTTTTGAGCTGCTTTACGAATATGAGGTCTTTGTAAGCTTAAGAACTGAACACATCATGATTAATTTGTGTTTGCTTAGGGACTTAACTTAATGCCAAAGAGGGGAGGAATACATAGGGAGAAGATCAATTCATATCAATTCTGAAGCTTTGTTGAACCTTTTCCGCAATCTTTCCTTATCGTTGACATATGTATGTATGTATGCAAAGACGATTCTCACTCAAAATCACAAACACAAGTAATTTGTAATAAATGTTTTTTTTTTTTTTGTTTCTTAAAAACTTTATATTATCATTTTAATATGTGCTGAAAACGTGGTGATTTGCAATTTGCTTACAACGAAAATTATCAGGTAAAAAACAAATTCTTACCATCAACAATTTATGATATACATATGTGATGATTAAAGATGTGCGATGATGATGATCTGAGCAAAGCAGAAAATTTCAAGATCTTTGCATCAATATCACAGCCTTGACTTTAAGCAGTGAAATGAAGAAAAAAAATGCCTTGGCGAAGCAAGTCTTATCAAAAAAAATATATATGATATAGACTCTATGAAAAAATATAAAAAATTCTCTACTTATGTTTTTCAGAGTTTATTGTAGTTTGCATACACAACAAAACAAGAAACAAAATCAAGCACATACATATGTATGTGTGTTACATAGATACACAATCATGAAAAGAGTAATGAGTTCTCAATTCTTCAGTTCTATTTATTTCTTGATGTATTGTAAATTATTGAATCATTTAGAAGAAGAAATATGTGTTCCCGATAAGATAGAAAAAAAAAAAAGAAAGAAATACAAGAAAATTTAATGACAATTAGAAAAACTATCTACAGCTATAAATGAGTGGGTAATTAGCTTTAAAGCAATGAAGATACCAACTACAACAACCAACTATCAACAACAGAAAAGAAGAAAACAGTATAGAATAAAACAAAACAGTAAAAAGATACATAGAAACGGATAATAATAATTGCAAGCTAGAATTGCAAACGCATACGGATATTCTTACATATGTATGTAGTATGTATGTATGTATGTATGTATATAACTAACTAAACAAAAACATCTTTCTAAATAGATAGACCGACAAGAAGATGAAGAGAAAAATATTGTGAAATAAGCAATGACAAAGACAAAAATCAGAAACATCATTGAGTTGAGATCTAAGCCGGTGAAATGAGCCAGCCAGTCAACCAGCCGGCCGGCCGGTCGGTCGGTCTAAGTCTAGTCTAATAGCAAGCTGGATAATAATACTATAGAGAAAACATAGAAACATGCTTAACAATAATAAAAGATGCAACTGCTACTGGTGCTGCTGCTTTGTTTTTGGTGTTAATGATTGCAGCAACACAACAACAATTTCTGTGCAATTGAGTCAATTCAGTTCAGAACAGATCAGATCAGATCAGATCAGTCAGTTTAGTTGACAGACCTGGGCAATTAGTTTTCGATCAAATCAAGCTTAATGAACGACAAACAAAAAGAAAGAAAGACAGACAGACAGACAGACAAAACAACAAACAAACGGCTTTTGCTTCATTCATCTATTTATCTATCTATTTATCTCTCCATCTATTTATCTATCTATCTATGTATCAATCTTTCAATCTACTTATCTATTTATCTTTCTTTATTTTTACAATGAAATTAATGGATTTTTCAATTCAATTCTTAACGGAAAACCAACTAATCAACCAAGTAGAATTAGAAATAGTAATCTTGTCTATACATAACAACAAAAGAAATTATTTAAATATCTTTACTATCATATCATATACATATACATACTTATTAAGTATAATATGTATGTATAATCTACAGTAAAGAAATTTTGTATTAAATGCAAATATATAGTCTTATTTATGAATATGGTCATCAGGCACTTTTGTGTAAGTGCTCGTAACTTTGTGCAACAGGTCTCTCTCAGAAGACCCATTATCTATCTGTGAAGAAGTAAATTTCAGAGAAATGAGGTCAGAAACCTGCTTCACCGACCGATCATATCCACACATTGCTCCAAAAAGAACAATTAACGCCTCGTATAAGAATTTATGAAATTTATTTGATTCCATTTGAAATTCTTTAAATCAGAAGAAACAAATGAAAAATGCAAAAATTAGAACAATAAATTAAATACATGTGTATGTACATATGTTTCATGAGATTTAATGTTGCATTCCCTCATAATCATATTAACAGAAGCAGAACGAACAACAATATCGAATATCTAAAATAAAGCAAATGACGTCAGTCAATGAAATTTTACAAAATTATGATAAGAAACTGATGAACTGAATTAAGATTAAGATCTACGAAATTTTAGATGCAAACAAGCTTAACGATTTTCCTGAATTCAAATCACTCATATGTTAGAAGGATATAATTATAAATGGTATACATGTTTCAAAGTAGTGTAAGTGTGTAGATGCAAAGAAATTACATATGTTATGTATCTTTTTTGAAAAAATAGACAGACAAACAGATAAATGAATAGACAGACAGACAGACACACAGGAAGATAGATAAAAGGATAAATGAATGATTGGATGTATATAATTGTGTATTGTGGATAGACGACGACAAATGGGCAAATAACATTTGCATGTGCGCAAACTATGGTCTATGATGATTATGAGATTTGCGAATGAATATCTTCTATGGATACCATCGTAGTTTTTTCTTATACTAGATACACATATGTATCTAGATATGTTTCGAGTGTGCATGTGTATCTCTCTTTCTCTATCTGTGTGTGTGTGTGTGTGTATTTCTTCTGTCCTGATTTCAATATTCTTTCTAAATTCTTTTAAGCAATTTTACTAACATATTCTTTTTTTTTTTTTTTTTTTTTTTTTTTTGTCGAGAAAAAAAGAGAGAAAGAAAAAAAAAAAAAACCAAACAACAACAAAAATCTATTTTTAAAAGAAAGCTTTTTTGTTTTATACAAAAACACAAACACAAACAACAACAATAACAACAACAACAATAACAACAGCAACAGCACAATGTGTTTTAATAAAGATACATAAAAGCAGCAAAGGAAGAACAAAAAACAAATATACAATACAAGAAAATACAGAAGAAAAACGCATAAAAAAGTTAAGAAAACTAAATTCTGAAACAAATGATCATGATGATGATGATGATAATAATGATGATGATCTGTATCTCTGTATCTGTGTGTGTGTGTGTGTGTGTGTATTTGTATCTCTCTCCCTCTCTGTATGTGTGTGTGTTTGTGTTTGTGTATGTATAAGTTTATGAAAAATCATAAATTCATTTTCTTTTTCCTTTTGAATTCTTTTTTCTTTTTTTTTTTTTAGCTGAAATTTTTATCAAAAATATCAACAGCAACAACACAGCAATAGCAATGGCAAAAGTATCTCAACACGAGGCTAATATGCAGCAACTTCTTCACATACACACATACACATAGCCATGCATATGTATATTTATATGCTTCTCATTCTTGCCTTTATTAGCTGTCTCTGTTGCGCTCTCCTGATTCTGTTTCGGTGCTCAAATATTTTGGTGGGTGGCTATAGATCTATAGCTATAACTATGACTATGGCTATGTCTATGGCTTGAGATACATAGATATTGTAGTCTTGTATATGTATCTATTTACAATAACAACGAATGAAATTGACAGATACATGATGATGGTGCGTTGAAATAATCTGAAGAACTTAGAGAGAGTGTGTGAAGAGATTTAGAGAAGAGAATTTTATTGAAAGCGTCAAGTAGGAAGGTCATCATAATGTCCGTTCGTTCATCTATCTACCAATAAAAAACTAACTAAGAAGAAACCACAAACAAGCAACCAAACACAACTAATAATCATAAAAACCCACTACCTCCACATCTAGTTCTAAGTATTTAGACCTAGATACATACATATATCACCCATCACCATCACCATCACCATCACTATCCATATCATCACCATCGTCAACACCAAGATCTTCATGATCACAACAAGAACAACATAAATGCAATAAATATTTCTTCTTTTCCGATTTTATTTAAAATTTAAATCTAGAAACGTTTACGCCTACGCCCTATACACACACACACATACACACACACACGTCCCTGAATTACCCATTGTGCTAATCATAATGATGATTATGATTATGATTATGATCATGATTATGATAATGTGAGGAGCAAATAAAGAAAAAAATGAATGAATGAATGAATGAATGAATGAATGAAGCAGAATCAGAACCAGAACTAGAAAATGAAGAAGGTGAAAGCAGTAATAAAAAGAAAAATTTAAATGAAAATGAAAATCTTGGTATATGGTAATTTCAAACGGTATTGATAACACCATCATCAATGGAGGAATGAATACGTTTCTTCTTATAACCCTTGAATATTATAATATTATTATCTCTAAATATAAAGAAATTACTAATGTGTGTGATGTGTGTGATTCATTATTATTATTATTGTATTTTCATTTCATATTTTCATAAAAATAGAACTGCTGACCGATCCGATCGATCCACCACCAAAGTACTTATTTTTTAACAAATTTTGACACCCCACACCTCACCTCGTTGAAATAGAATAGCATTAAAATTATTCAATCACCCACAAATAGTGCATGGGTGGGGCGTTGGCCTAACCCTTCCAATTCATTTCATTCCACTCCACTCCACTCCACTCTATTCAACTCTAAACTTATTTAGTTTTTTTTTTTTATTTCTACTTTAATGTACTCACCTTTTTCTGCTGCTTCTCCCATGCGGGATCGAGCAATCCCTCGCGTTCCCATTCCTCCTCTTGCTCCATATAGCCATCGCCGTATTCCATGGAGAGACCGTTCTCCATCATCATTTTGCTGCAGATGTTGTTGTTGTCGTCTTACTTTTTTTATATTTTGAAGAAATAACCGTTTAAATTTAATTAATTATTTATTTACTTCAATTCAATTCAATTTATTATTATTATTTTAATTTATATAGATTATCAATTTATTTTTTTATTTTTTTTTTAAATAATTTTTTTTTTTATTTTGATTTTATTTAATCATTTAAAGAGCGCAAAGTAGTTAAGCCTAAGAGGATTGCAACAAAAAAAAAAAAAAAAAAAAATTCTAAATAATTGAGGAATTTTAAATTTGTAAAACCAGCGAAGTGAAGAGAAAATGGATCAGTGTTCAGAATGGTACTTTCAGAACAGAAAAAGGGAGGTAGGGCGGGATGATGGAGTGTAGTAGAGTAAGTAAGAAAGAAACACAAGGGAAACAATCACCACCATCACAAATGTTACTTTTGATAACTTTGATAATTATAACTGATCCAGATCCAAATACAAATACAATTCCAATTCCAAAATATGGATATGGCTTCCATGCAAGGATAGGAAGTCTTAGTATAAACACGTTATTGGTATTATAAAGTTGTTACCCGAGAGATGCCAAGAAGGTCATCGAACAAAACGTTCAGATCAGATCAGGTCAGGTCAGTTCTATAATCATCATAGTTTAGAGTATTAAGAAACGATCCTGAAAATCACCTTTTTTTATTTTTTTAAACGGAACGCAACGGAACAACCCGATAATTTTTCAATGAATTTTGTATTATTAATTTGTTTGTTTTGAACTTTTCTTTTCTCTTAGAAGATTTTGTAGCTTTTTAACTTTTTTTTTTTTCAAATTTCCATTAAACAATTTTAGACAAAAAAAAAAATTTTTTTTTTTTAAAACCAATACTGTACAGTTAAGCGTGTTTAAACTTCCTCTTCTCTTCGCTTCGCTTCGCTTTTCTTCAACTTAAGCTTTAACAGCTTCTTTACGATATTTTTGAACTGTTAGATTTGAAGATTTTAAATTGATTTTTTAGTTTTAAATTTTTTTTTTTAATTTTTGTTTTTTTTTAAGCAATAAAAAAAATATTTTTTTTTTTACTCTCTTTGATTTTATGTAGCAAAAGTTGTATAACACTAAAAAAATTTCGGTTTTCTTTAAAAATAGTATAATTTTTTTTCGGTTTTTTTTTTTTTTTTAAATTTAGGAAAATTTATTTTCGTCGTCAACGTCAACCATGTGTGTAGTATTTGAAAATATATTAAAAATAATGCTTCTTTTCATCTATGTATGTAGAAGAGTCTGTCTATATAGTGTGTGTGTGTGTGTAAATATATGAATATGTCTGCGCGGTTTTCTCGGGATATATATAAATATATATATATATATATATATATATATATATATATATATACATATATATATATATATGTATATATACACTATATATAAACATATATCTT
>JBANCV010000291.1:0-49966 GCA_037040105.1 Amiota albilabris
TTTCATTCCAAACTATTTTGTAGTTTTTTTTCTTTTTGAAAAGTTCGGAAACTTTTGACACACACCTTGTATGTTTTATCAACAGTTATAAATCGACACAGAAAATCATTGCATTGCTTTCAAACATGGATACGCTTAAATCCATTTACCCAAAATAAAAGGGAAACAAATAAAGAGACTTTATGGTTTTTTTTTCTTTATGAATATATTATATAAGCCTTAATCGCTTTACTCAAATGGTCAGACTTGTATTGCGCGTTTTTTTTTTTTTTTAGGAGCATTTTGGGCAAATAGAGACCTCCAATACAGTCCCTTAAAAAATCCTTCAATATGCTTATTCACAAATTTATAAACAAATCGGGGACCTCACATATGCATACGTTTTAATTTTTTATTTTTTTTTGTTGGGTTTGGGTCCCCAACAAGTCAAAACTCCCAACTGCTCTCGTATATACCATATGTTTCGGTTATCTGTCTGACTGCCACTCATTCAGTTACAATGTCATGTCGCTTACAGCTTGTTATTTTTCTAGAATAGAAAATGATACACACACATATTGTATTACTCAGTTATTTACTTAGTATAAGGCATCCAACTTTGACTCCGACTCCTTTTACTATTTATTATTTTACCTCCTTCTCCTTTTAGTTACATTCTTATATGCCTATCACTCACTACTAATAATTTTATTAGCATATGGAGTGGGCTAGACTGCGTGCCAAACGCTGCAAAGTATGCAATATATATTTTTGGTTTTCTTTTTTATACCTTTTACACTCTTACTCTTGTGTAGTGTATTTATGAGGGTGCATAAACATTTTGTTGTTAAGTTTGTAAATCATTGAAACTAATACCAGAATCAATCACATTACTTTTTATCATTCTGATTCTAGTCAACTAAAATTTCAGCTACTGCAAAGCTGATTTAATAAGATTTCTCCAAAGAACCTATGTAAGTAATTTATTTTTTTCTAATCAGATTTTAAAATGTATATCTTTCTTAATTACTAGATGTGATGAATACCATAGACTGTTGTAATTAAATAAAGAGTTCTTAAATAAATTTAGTTTTAAGTTTAGTCTTATGAAAGAATTCACATTATCAAACCAAATCGTTCAACTTGCAATAAAAACATATGGTAAAATCTAGGAATTTTTGCAGTAAATTCTTCTCAATGTTTCTAAATGATTAAGTAAAATGTATACAATCATCGATGAAACCGAATTCAATAACTTTTGTTTGCTGTTTATGTTTTATTATATTCGTTTGTTCAGTTCACTATGTAATTCATTTAATTTGTTGATTTTCATATAGTAGTTTCCTGTTTCCAGGCAATTTTCCATTAACATACCCACACCATACATCCGCATACACACACTTTATTATTTTCTTTTTTTTTTTTTTGGACAAAAGTCAATCGTTTAAAGTTTAGTATCGAAATTGTTTCAGGTTTGACGTTTATCGTGTAATGACAAGGAAACCAAATAGCAATGGAAACAACGCCATTAAAAAAGGAACCATGCTGTTTAGAGGCCCCCTGACGAAGCATTAATGTATGTATTGTATGTATTTCTTTTTTAGAGCGTGTCTGCAGTGTCCTTAACACCGGCACCAATACTGACAGCTCAGCCCTCAGTAACCCTACCACCCTCTTCTCAGACCATTATATCATATCGTACCATATCAAATCACTCACTCACTCATTGTTCCTGTCATATAACAATGTTGTTTAAGTGTCAGTTGACTGCTACTTACTATAATATTTTGACTTTTTATTTGTTCTTTGGTTGTGTTTTCCTTAGTTTCACTAATATTATTTTGAAATTCATTTGAGTTTCTTTTTCACTTTCTTTTATTTTCAATTCATTAGTTTTTTGTTGATTATCAGCCTAAATGGTTGGCATCGGTTTCTCGCTCAGAGATCCTTATACATTCGCCGTGGCCTATTAACAATTTAATACATAAATTAATTAACACTGGTCATAAATTAATTTATTTCTCGTAAGTATTCCTAGTTAATTTATAATTCGTTTTGATTTATTTTTAACTGGACAGTGGGCAGCAGTTATTGTAATTATATATATTTACGTTTTTGTAGTCTAACAGGTTAATGATCTGAAAACTATTGTCTCCTCCCTCTTTTTGATGAACAACACTGGAGTGAATGAATGAATCAAGGGCAGGAATAAAACGAAGGTAATAATAATATTGAGCTAAGCATGAGACTGAACTGTTCTCTATACTTAAAAGAAAGACAACTAGAACAATAATAAAGCGAAACAAAATATTTCAAAATAGTGCATCTTCTTCAACAGAATACAGAGATTCAGATTCCGGTAACCTCTCTAATCTTAGATATCAATTCAGGAAAACTGGGTCTCTCATAAAATATTGAAAACCAGTGCACATACTTCCGATTGGAAAAAGTCTAACGTTTCGAGAGAAATTACAATATTGATAACGTCCAAATGATATGGAACAATTAACCTAAGTACTTGAGCTTCGATTAATTAAAAGCCTCAAAATATATTGCGTTGACCATTATTAATTTTCAGATCATTAAAATGGAATTTCGATGAAATGATATAGGTCTATATGGAATCCTCTCATACTGCTATAAAGACGCATCTTCACTCAATGGGAAGAGTTCAATAACAACAAAAATCAACAAGCTACAAGCTCCGATGGTTTGCTTGCTCCTCACTGCTCAACTTACGGACACAAGCTACGATTTGTTTACCGAATCATTACAAGCGACGCAAAATGGTGCTTGTATATTAATATGATGTAGTGCAAGGAATGGCTTAACCCGGAAATAGCGGGAACTTTTTTGCATTAAATACTTTGCAAGTCAGAGTTGAATAATACAAAACCAGAAAGAAGTGTATCTTCGACTGTGCCGAAGATGTAATGGTCTTCATGCATCACCTAGAAAACGTTTTTGCCTCCGCTCCTGTGATTGAGCACACAGAAATACAATATTACAAAATTGATTTGACTTATGTTTATGTTAGATTAAATATACCTACGTACTGCGTTTCAACATTCGGAAATATTTCTATGCGAGCTATGCGATTAAGTAATCCTAGGATCTGGAAATTAACATGGTTGATGAATATGGATCATACACTTATAGTATCCAAATATCAGTTCGATAACATAAAGAACAAAGTTTTTCCAATAAAATCATAAATTTGAATTTGGTTTTGTGTGGGGATGATCTATGATCCAGTAATCCTAGGATCGTGAAATTTACACGAATGATGAATATAAGTCAGAAACTTATATTGCCCTATTTCAGTTCGATAAATTAAAATATACAAAAATTCGAATGAGAACATACCTTCAGTATAAAAAGTACCCGGGAAATGTCATTCAAATGAACCGCTAAAAAGGAATCTAGTTGACAGATCGCGCTCAAATTTGGCTTGGTAATAAAGGAAGGTGCTACAAACTTAACAAAAAATTTACCGATTCCTTTTTAGCGGTTCATTTGAATGACATTTCCCGGGTACTTTTTATACAAAAGGTAAATTCGAATACCCCTCTAGAAGATCGATTCGACTGACTCCGACAAATGTGTAGCGTATGGTAAAAAGAAAAATTTGTACAAAGCTCTCAAGCTCAAAAACTGAGGGACTAGTTTGTATCATACAGACAGACCTTATCCAGAATACCTTACCAAGAATATATGGTATATATCCTTCTTTCTGTTACAAACTTCATGTCTTTAATTACTATTTACGATTGGTTATATGAAATCTAACTTTGAGAAGGCTCAGATTGGGACCTAACTTTTATTGTTGATTGAACAATTGTCCCTAAAATTTCAGAATGAATTGATCTAAGGGAAGTTTCTCGAATAGCTGAACCAATTTGATAAAATACATATGTGAATGAAAGCCTTAGTTTGTGATATATTCAAGAGAATATTTATAGAGTTCCAATTTTTGGCACTCTATTATAGAAATTCGCCTTTTATTGAAGATCGAATTATGTATTTCACAAAGAATTATGTGATATGGCATAAATCTCAATAACTGAGGGTGTAGTTAGAATGGACAGAATAAAAAGTACTCTGTCTGAGTGCCTTCACATCATTTGACTTAGTCTTCGTGACAACTGACCACTAAAAGATGCAAGCCAAAGCAATAGTTTGCATGTTGTCTTTTTGGTCTATAGATCAAATGGTTCTATTCATAATACAATAACTGATCTCTTACAAAAAGATTAATAAAGAATAATTCCAATTTGAACGCGTACGTCTACTAGCTTTTGAAGCTTCAACAGACCAAGACTGTAAAAAAGATCTCATTAAGTCCGGCTGTGTGGGTTTATTATAATTGAGTCCAAACTTGAAGATGGTTTATCTGCCATCAGTACTACCAGTTCCGAAAGAATGTTCTCTAAACTAAAGTTCATCAAAAATTATCTCAGATCGACTATGTCCACGTTGAGATATTGTATAATAAAATGTAATAGTCCTTTACTGATTGCAGTAATTTTTATTCTCAGTACTTCCAGTCCCAATTCAATAATACTATTTTCCTGCATACCTGACTTGATTTTCTTATGGGTTGCCTGAAATTTAATATATTCTATGCCATTATTTGTTCTCATAGTCTCTTTTCTCACTTTTCCATGTTGCCATGACTCTAGTAATGTCCTTGCTTAGTATAGGTTTTTCTTTTTATTTCGGTTTGACATAAATAAATATTTGTTTGTCATCTCATCTGGTAAGTTGTGCTGCTCTGTTGATGATCCGCAGTTAATTCGATTTATCTTGATTGACTCGGAGAGAATCTTTTAAATTTTTTTAACCGCCATTCACACAGTTATTACTCATTCATTCATTCGTTTATTTGTTCATTAATTTATGTGAATCATTCATTCACTCATATAATTTTCTTTAATTCAAACACAAGTGATTTAAAATATTTATTGTTTTTTTGACTAATTGACTTAGTCACTCACTTTTCATTAAATATTATATAAAAAAATCAATTTAAAAATAAAGTAATTAATATTATATTGTTATTAAACAATTGTTCATGGTTACATTGCTCTAAGTAACAATGCTTTGCTTCCAATAGAAACCAATAAATTTTCAATTGATCATCTGCAAATTTCTCTCTTTTGAATTGAATTTCAACTCCCCTGAAACTATGCAACAAATTTTGTAATACTTTTCCTGTAATGTTGTCTCCCAAATAGTGAGTTCCAATTGTGCGTGCATAAATAAAGTATACGCAACGTGGAATATATTTGCTTATTTTTTTTTTTATTACAAAACATTTAATGTTTTTTATTTGAATAATTATGTAAATAATATGATTAAATAATAATAAAAAGAATATAATAATAATAATAATAAAAATATTTCTTATGGTTCTATTTATATTTATATTTACCCATTTTTGTTAAGGTTGTTTGTTGTTAAGGTTTTATTGTATATTTCTCAACAAATACTGAATACTTTAAGAAGAAGAACAACAAATTCCATAAGAATTCCTTAAGAAATCAACAAAACTTATGTTTCCATGACTTCGTTTCGTTTCTTTCTTTGCACTCTTTACGCAGTGAATAGTATTATGAGTTTGTCATGAAGTTTGTAATGCACAGAAGGAGACATCGGAGACACCATAAAGTATATATATTCCTTATCAGCTCGACGGGACGAGTTGATTTCGCTATATCTGTCTGTCTGTATATATGTATGCAAACTAGTCCCTCAGTTTTTAAGCTAGAGAGCTTCTATTCGCCATACGCAGTACATTTGTCGGAATCAGCCGAATCGGAGCACTGCGATACAAACCTCCAACTCAAATTCATGTTCTTACTAGAACTTTTTTTTTTTTCTTTTTTATGTTATCGAACTGAAATATTGGATACTATAAGAGTGTGTGTTCATCAAACGTGTAAATTTCAAGATCCTAGGATTTCTGCATCGCATAGCTCCCATACAAAAACCTTTTCTAGGAGATGCGTGAAGAGTATTACATCTTCGACATAGTCGATAGTCTGGTTTTATTTTGTGGTTTTATTCTTCTTATACTTTCGTTTATAGTTTTGTTGTTTTCATATTCCAAAAATATAATAAATAATTCTCAAAATAATGAAATGATGGTTACCATAATGATGAAAACAGCATATGAATTTGAATTTATTTCATTGAAAAAATCATCGACAAATTGTTTTCGTATCGTTTGTTGAACCAAATTTATCTGTTGACTTATATTTATTTTATAATAATTTCCTTTCCCTTTCTTTATACTTGTTGTATATTTTTGGACAATTTATTGATAAAACTTTTGCTTCTATGCATTTGGGAAATCATATAGAAAATTTACTTAAAAAATAGAGAAAATTTATCTTAATCATCTGCTTAAATGGAGTTTCCATGCTCATCAGCCGTATTAAATACAAAACAATTTTTTGGATCAAATAAATAAATAGAGTACAAGAGTAGAGAACACCTTCATGCTTCATAGCTCTTGCAATAGAACTCAGATGATATTGACTGAGGTTAACTTGGAAATGTATTCAAACTTATCAACATGGTTGATTTATGAAGCACTAACATAATATAAGAATAACAATTTTTAGTAATGGACTAATTTAGACTGATATCTAGGTTACCATCAGGAATTGCAGGCATTTCTCCGAAATCTTGTATTAAATATATACACTATGCACTATTTCTTTCAATTGCATGACTGTCTATTAAATGCCCTTTGTCCTACCTATTGTGCTTGTACTCTTCTCAAGTTCATTAGTCTTGTATTTTGTTACTGTGCTGGGCTGCGCTGCTGTCTAATGAGAAACTTGAAATTAAAACTAATAGTATAGTAATAGTAAACTAATTTACTAATTTACTTAATAAACGCCAGAAAATCATTCGTAAGTCAGCTCGATTATCTTATAGATGCCACGATTCCTTACATGAATGAAACAAAAACAGAATCACGGAGACGTTTCAATCGAGTGTTTGACTTCTCGTCACTGCGATAAAACCGAATTTGTGTGCGCATAAACATTGCTCCATCATTTTACACCTGAAACAAATAGGAACAGTCAAAACAATTGACTGAAAGGAGAGAATTGGATCCATAGAAGGCAAAGACAGTTCCATTTGCTGGCAAGCTCCTTCAGCGTGCATGATAATTTAATTTGTATTGATTATCTTCTGAAAGGGAAAACAATGAACGATGGGTATTATGCAAACTTATTGCAGCGTTTTCAGAGTTCTGCATTTTCTAGATGAGATAGACTTTAAACTTAGCAACAGAACCCCAGTTCTATCATGTGTACGATGGCACACGCGCAATTTTTTTAGTTTTTCTAACCGGGGAAAAACAAATAGAGCCGATGGATTGCTGACTCTCGAGCACGCTATCACAGACTTCTAACGATTGACCTTGGGATTTATTAATTGACATTGGCGAACGCAAAGCGCACCGGAAACTAGATACGCTTAAAATCAATAAGAAAATCTGTTGGCATTAGTGGTATTCTTGGAATTAGCACATCCTCGCCTTTGAACTTTCCTATGATTATACACGGTTGGCGATTGAAGTGTTACCAACTTCACATCGGTATATCTAGTAACGCGATATTGCCAACTATGTCAAATTCATTCCAATGACAGCTGTTGATATTGTTTACAAGCTAGCACAAGCATTCGCGTCTAAGTTTTTTATAGCAAAAGTTATACGAAATTGAATTGAAACGTAATACTAGATGGATTGCGTTATATTTGAGTGGAAAACACATTCAGCTATTGTTAGTGAGCTCAGGCATCTCAAAAATGTTTGTACATCGCACCATCAATTGTCATAAATAACCTGAATGCTCGACTTGAACGAAATCCACGTCGGAGTGGTAATCAAATGGACAAAGAACTGAAAATATCCCAGTGAAGCATCAGACGTATATTCCAAAATGAGTTCAACGTAAAGTTGAACTTACAAGTTCCAAAAGCAAAAAAAAGTTTCACTCGAAAAAACAAAAGAGTTGTTACGCTTGCACGAACGTGGCGAATTTCCAATCATTGTGTTCTCTGATGAGTAAAATTTCCCTATTGAGCAGCTGTCAAAATGATCGTGTTTACTTAACTGAACGCACTTACGAAAATTTGATCCTACGAACGACCACCCGAAGTAATTTTCCATCTCAACTAACGATATGGGCAGCTAAGACAGCCGATGGACGTTATCCAATGGTTTTCATCAAGCCTGGCACGCATACATTTCAGTTATACACCATGGTCTTTCTCACAAGGCACCGTCTTATTAAGCCCGTGTGAGCCAAGAATGGTTAAAAATCCATGTTCCATACTTCATTTCGTCCACACAATGGCTTTCGAAGTCGTAAGATACCAATCCGATGGACTATTCCATCTGGGCTATTTTGGTGAGCAATGAGCCAAAATAACGCAAGATCATATTCGCGCATCATGCAACTCATTTCTTAACCGTTTAAAGGCCATAGTCAAGGCAAAATGTGGCCACATCGAGCTAAAGTGAATGGATTCTAAAATTTCCATTATTTCCGCACATTTTTGTAATTTAAATCAATAAGTTGAGTTCAATCGCCTGACCCTGTCCCTGTAATGGCTTCAATCAAATTTTGCATAATTTTTTTCTTTTCTTCATTTTATTTACCTTTAAATTGTGGCTTTAAATTTACTGCATTTTTACACATATTTTATTATTAATTATTGATTTGTTTTCTTTATATTTATATATATATATATATATATGTATTTATGTGTATAATATATACTCTGCACAATTGCTTAATTTATTAAGTATATATGAATATACTACAATATATTTATTATGTTTTTCTATTTTTAGCTTCATGATTTTTTTTATATATATATTTTCAATTAAATTAATTTCATGTTTTGTTATTTAAACTTAGGTAAATAATTGAAAAAAAAAATATTATTATTATTATTTTTGTTAAAAGTTTTCTTTAGTTCATAACATCTAAAATACACAACTGTTTTATATTGGTGAGGTGAACTGTATGATTAATGATAGATAAATATTTAATTTGGGCTCAACTTTTATTTAAATTTGTATAGATTTTAAATTTTCACCAATTTTCTACTTATTATTTTTTTTTTTTTATGTCTGCATATTAGTGTGTGTATGTGGGGGTGTGTGTATATATATGAGTCATTACTTTGTATTTTTATAATTAATTATTTGTTATGCACTCAATTGTTTTTCTTAATTTAAATTTATTGGGTTTTTTATATTATTTTTTTTTTTTTCCTTTTTGTATAATTTTTTTAATATTTTTGATTTTGTTTTTAATCTTCAAATTTCTCTTTAATATTTATATTTTTCTTTTCAATATTTAAATTTGATAATTCCTAGATTATTAAGATTTTTATTACTGTTTTCTTTGTAATTTGCTGCTTTCAACATTTAATTCACGCAGCTTAATTAATTAATTTGATTTAATATTTAAGCAAAAATACTTTCTACTTTATCCAATTATTATTTTCACATTTTCTTTATTTATTTGTATTTTAGTTGAATTACTTTATAACATTAATTATTTGTTCGTTTCCCATATTGCTTCCATTTTATCAACCTGATTCGAACATACACATTCATATGTATCTATATATAACTGCTATTATTTAACGGGTTTTCGTTTATTGCTTTTGGACATTTAAAGAAATTTAGTTTGTTTTTTGTGATTCTCATCCTCATTGGCTATACTAACCCCCAAGAATCTTAATTTCAATCACCCCTAAAAACTCAGGACAACTAAGGACAACAGGATCGTTTAGGCAATTAAAATGTTTTTATTATGTTGAATACAATTGTCAAAATATGAATAATTTCATGTGTCGCGACTAGCGCACCCAACCGAATCAATCGAGAGTTTTGCCTTGATTAATATAAAAATATGTATCTCCACCTATTCCTCAAAAATAGCGTCACACGACGGGTCTAAAACTATTCTTTGTTTCAAGCATATTTACAAAATTTCATTGCAAATCAGATGAAAGGTATGGCAACGCATAACAATCGGAAAACCAAATCTCTTTAATTCATAATCCAAAGTACTTTACAACATTTTTCTTTAAACATTTTTGTAATCAAAAACTACTACAACTTTATCTGTAACATTCAACTATGAAATGGCAAATCAATTCTTTGAAAGAATTTCATTAGTGAATATTGGATTAACAGTCATATTATACATAATCTTCTTTTAGGATCTGAGAATTTTAGAAGAATTATTGTTATACTTTATCTGATGATGTGTTAACGGCGATCCTTAAGTGTAAGAACCCTGAGAGCGATGCTTCTGCCTAAGACTCTGCTCCTTTCTTTGTATAGATGGAAGTGATTCAAAAGAATACTGGAAACATTTAAATTTCACTACATATTCTAGTACCTTCAAGCCCTGTAATCCCATAATTGATGATTACTGATACATTAATAATCATCAAATTTTAGGCCAACTCCAAAGGCAACTTGAATGGAAATTGAATTTAAATTGAAAGAGTTTGATCTTAAAGCTATTTTCCAATAGGTGGTTGTTGATATCATAATAGTTTTTCCTAAATATCTTATTGATCGTACAAATTAAACTGACAAATTGAAATCAAAGGAAATTTTACTTTTTTCTAACCTCTAGAGAGTTCCCAACGTTTCGAGGTTGATTTCCCAGGAAATGGGATACATAGGGAAACATATGAAGAACTTAATGTCAATAAATTAAAATTGAAAAATTTGTTGTTTTTTTTTTTACTTTTTCTCAATTTTTCTTTCCATTTCTTGTTAAAAATTCTTAAACAAATTTAATGTCAACGGAAATTTTCTTTTCTTGTTTTTCTTCCTATATTTTTTTTTTTTTTTTTTTTTTTTTTAATTTTTATCTTTTAACTTGAACTTAAATTTCTATTCTTTTCTTTAACTAATTAAAAACTATTACAAAATATTAATTAATTAATTATTTACGTTAATATGTATGATGTTAAATATATATTTATGTTTGTATAATAATAATAAAAAAAAAAATGTATTAAAGACTAAAGTAAACTTAAAAACATGGTAAATTGAATTCTTCTTTAAATTCTATAAAATAAAAATTCAATAAAAAATATTTTGAAAACAAAAAAACAAATACTTTTAAATTATAGTTGATCATTAGCAATGTTTTCTCCTTAAACAAAATAAGACATTAAGTTTTTAACTAAAAAAAAAAAAACATATTTCAAATATATTTTGGGTTTGCAAAAAAGTTATGGCGCGCTTTTCGTTCCAATTGATGGAAAAAGAAAAGAAAAAAATGCAAACATATTTTTTTTACCAATCGAATTCAAAATTACAAAGAAATTACTTAAGTTGGTTTTTTGTTTTTCATATACAAAATATGTATATATGTATATACTATATATACTATGTTCATGTATATGTGTGAGTGTGTGCATATGCCTGTTAGTCTGAGTCTGTGTATGTGTATGTGTGTGTGTGTGTGAATGTGTGTGATAGTGGGTTTATTATTTAAGATGACTTTTGTATATATTTATAACAATTTAATTTGATTTGTTTTGATTTGATTTGCTTATTGTTCCATTATGTTTTTTCAGATGTTTCGTCATTTCTATTGTGTCTGGTTTTATTCTAGTTCGGAGCTCACATATATGACTTATATACACTTTTACATTATTGTATCTTTGTATCTATTGAAGATTGTTACTATGGGTGGTGGTTATTGATACGTTTGAGTTTATTGATTATAATTTTATTATTATTATTGTTAAATCATTTATCAATTCTAGATCTTCTCTCTCTCTCTCTCTCTCACTCTGTCTGTCATTGTTTTCTCATTCTTAATTGTATTATTTACTTTAAATATACACATATTTCTATATATATACATATATATATAGATAGATATATAGTATGTATGTATTAATTGCACAATTGTTTCTGCCAAAAATACCCTTTACACATAATAAAAGTCAACTAAGATCCCCTCCCTCATAAGGTTATGTATAGATATAGTATTCCATCCGATCTATTCGATCCGATCACAAAAATATTTACTTCAAATGACGTTACAATTACTAGAAAGTACTTATGTAAGGCTAATTGAAAACAAACATTTTATATTTATTTCTTTTATATTATTATATGATATGATGGAGCCATAATCTTTGAAATTGGAAAGGTCAAAAGATCATAAGATATTTGTACTGTGACTGTTCTCTCTTTCTCTTTCTCTCACTAGACTTAGACATTTGGTGACGGTGGGAGATATGGCTAGCATCGTTTTCTCTCCTTGAAATTCCAAATTTTTTACTTAAATTTTTGCACTGCTCAAAAAATTAGACAATTGATACATCTAAAAAGAAAAAACGTGTATGAAGAATTTTCGCATACATTGAATGAAAGACAGGATGTATCTCCAAAACTATGTATCTATAAATTTCATTAGTTATTTTTTGTATCGTCATATATTGATGGAAACTTTAAACTTTATAATATGTCCATATATGTGATATGGGATTATATTGGTACAAGATAGGTGGTTTCAACAGAATAGAGCAACGCCTAGTTATATGTATATATTTCTAGTTAAGCATACACAAATTGTTAAAAGATAATAGAAATTTGAATGTTATTATCCCATATACATATATACATTCACATGTCGAGTGAAGAAAGTATATTCTATTGACTATTCACTTTTAGATTATTGTATGTATGGGCAATCTGACAAAACCAGAACAAGAAACTTATAATATTATTTTCTTATTAATTTATTTTTTTAAACTGAAGTTCGTAAATTCGGGAAGGAAATTGATTGGTTTATTCTTTGATTTGATAAACTTAATAGATAGATAGATAGATAGATAGATGACCTCCTGATAATGTGTAAAGGGTTTTAGTACATACATCATCATAATAAGCATTAACAATATACACTTTAGTAGAACTGAAGAGAATGATTATTTTTGCTTTAGTTATAACAAGATTATTATATTTTATTTTATTTTTTTTTTCCTTTCAGTGACATCTATAAACTATATATTTATTTCTATAGAATTATAAACTTTCTACAATTAATGGTTTGTTTAAATTTTCAAATTTTTTTTTTTTTTTTTCTTTCTAATAAGTGTCACTTTGTCTTTAATCCATTTCATATAATTTATTCATTGTACTAACATAATTTAATCAGTAATCCTCCCCCATCCTTCTCATCATCTTTGATTCATTAAATGTGTTTGGTGTGTTGTGGTGTGTTGTGGTGTGTTGTTCTGTGTATATTTGGGACTTTCTAGGATTATTTGGGATTTATTGCTTAGATACTTTAACAATTTGTTTTATTTTGTTTGATGGTTTGTTTGTCATTTGCTTAGTTACAGAATTTATGTTATTATTGTTTTGTCATCATAATTAACATCTTTCTATTTTCTTTCGTCACATTAATAAACTTCTTTATAATTTTAGATATATGTACATACAGATAGATAGATATAAGCGCATTTTCTTGATTATTTAATTTAAATTAATACAATATTTAATGTCTCTTCTTAGGAGTTGTTTTCATTAATATTTTAACTTTTTTCTTCTTCTTATTATTGTTGTGGTTTCTTTTTCTGTTGTTGTTGTTGTTGTTGTTGTTGTTGTTGTTGTTGTTGTTGTTGTTGTTGTTGTTGTTGTTGTTGTTGGTGGTGGTGGTGGTGGTGGTGGTGTTTGTTTTGTTGTTGTTGTTGTTGTTGTTGTTAATATTGATATTCTTATTTTGTTGTTTGTTCTTCTTATTATAGTAATTAATATTATTATCATTATTATTGTAATTAATATGATTATGATTATTATTATTATTATTATTATATATAAACCGATATTATAATTCCATATCTCTAGCTTCATCTTCACTATAATCAGACATACTGGATTCACTATCGCTACTCTCACGATCCTGTTGCGCAGCACGTAACGCATCCTCGGTTGCATATCTTTGTACATAATCGGCAACTTTCCGATGATATTCATCTGGTTCGTGTAAATACAATGCGGCTGCATCGCGATTAAGTGGATCCACGGGATTGGGATATGTTAATAATTGTGGCAAAAATGATTCAAAAATGTTCGAAAGATCATATAATGCTGTCCATGCTTGATTTATGACATCCAAGCACACCGTTCCAGATGACTCATCAATATTTGGATGATAGATCTTATTGACGAAGCCAATGCTTGGTGATTTAAATGGATAATTATCGGGTAAATAGACGCGAACTTTCCATACGCCACCCTCGTACGGTGTCCCCGCGGGACCAAAGAATTTCACATGGAATTCATTAAGGCCACCAAGTATGGTAACTTCGTGTTTTGATTCAATTAATTTGATGACGTCATTATCCATGCGACGTTTACCAGCACTCGGTGAAGACATTTTTCTCTTTTTTTTTTTTTTAAATTATTATTATTTTTATATATATAATTATTATATTCTTCTTATCTATGATTTCTCTCCTTTCACTTTATATATATATATATATATATATACGTATGTCAATGTCAATGTATTAGAGTTGAGTGTTGATTGTGTGTGTGTGTGTATACGAGTGAAGTATCGTTGCCTTTATTAATAAATTTATTGTTTTTTATTTTTTCACCTTATATTTTTGTATTTGTTTTATTTTATTTTATCTCAAATAAAATTCGTTTAAATTATTTTTATTACTTTCTCTACTCTCAATTCTCTCCCCTTCTACTCTCTGCTCCACACACACACTTCTTTTGGTTCTGACTCCTTTTCTTCCTCTTTGTTAACTTAGTTTAGATGTTTTTATTAAAAGTCTGCTGCTGCTTCAAAGTACTCGGAATTCAAATCTCGTTGTGATCTGTTCTGCTGTTCTATTGCTCTGGTTCTGATCTGTAAATGTTAAGAAAAGGAATGATAAATAAATATGATTATAAATAAATTACAAACAACACACACATGTACATAACACACGCACATTGCTTATTTAATTTATTCTATTATTAAAAATCTTATCAAACCGCCTTTAGATGCAAAGATCGAGAATGAAAAATGTATGATGTATGATGAATGATGGATAGATAAGACATATTGTTATAAATGTTGCTATGGCAAAGCACACACTACTCTTACTAACAGTTGAACAAACTGTTGTTGCAACTCAGTTTGCTTTAAACATAAACTATAAATAACATCATACACACACACACACGAGAGTTTGTCTGTCTGTTCTGATCTGTTGGTCTAGTAGTAATGGTCGGGTCTGTCGGTTGTTTTGGTCAGCCTAAATAAAGAAAATAAAAAATTAGGTCAACAGCATATCAAGCGCAACAACAACAAAGATATAATAAAGAAACAACAATAATAAAACAGAGTCTCATCATCAACTACATACGTCAGTGGAAGCCACCTTTTAGAGGTGACTAAATAATGCTAAATGAATGGGAGAATGGGACGATGATGATGATGATGATGTGTGTGTGTGTGTGTGTAGTTATTGTTGTTGTTGGATGCCTCAAAATTAGGACACGAACGTCAGCAAAATCAACAACAACAACAACAGCAGCAACACCAACATTATTCAATGTAATGCATTCATTGAAGGCAACATCACACTTACACTTAAATAGACTGCACCACACACACTCACACATTCATACAATCCACACTTACACAAACACTCGTTTGCACTCACTCAGTCACTCACTTACTTGCATTGAAACGCATAGACAACACATGGCGTTGCCAAGCTGCAATATTTTGCAAGCTCCCCAGCTCCCAACTCTACTCTCTTTCGCTCTTTGTTGACTTAATTCCGCCCTTTTGAAATCCCCTAAGCAGCGATTCTTAAACTTAAAATTATATTTTTCACATTTCATTTCGTTCATTCACAGTTTTTTTATTATGTACTTAATTTAGAGTTAAGGATCCTTGCTGCCTTTTATACATAGTTATACATTAGGAAATACAGACAGTAAACAGTTTTTACTAACAAAAGGAAAGGAGGAAAAATTTAAAACAAAAACCCCATGAAAATTTTATTATCATTTAAATCTAAACTTAATACTAAGGTGCTTAAACTATATTGTTGATACTCTTATAGAGTTATTCTATTCCAAATTTTAGCATATAGCCTATAGACAGACAGACTGTCCGAGACCAATTCGATTTTAGCCTTATAATGTGAGTCAACAGTAGAGTGATGCCAAGGTAAATTGAAAATCATTTTTAACAACTTATTTTGCGTGACTTGGAGTTTTTTAACGTGACATTTAGCAATGTCAGACCCACACTGGGGCTCCGTAAAATATTACAGCTTAAAAAATATATCTAAACGTATACATATATTTTTTTTCTCTATGTCTAGGTATCCCACATTCACCATATTAAAAAAAAAAAACGGTCTACCCCTACCTTAGAGGCAGGGCATCTTTCGAAAACAATTACATATAAGGATTTTAAACAAAATCTTATTAGGTTCCGCTACCCTGCAAAGAACAATCGATCAAAATGCCCGCCTTTACATTAGACACAGCAGCTTGACACATAACCACCGGAGATACCAAGCCCTCTAATGTGAAATATATTTAGCGATCACCCACCAACCAAATTCTGGGTAATATACGTATCAGGAAAGACCATTTCCCAAACTAATTATCAGGAAGTTATGTATGATAAGTGAAAAGTGAAGTTTCTTGTATTTTTATCCTAGGAACCTGAATAAGAAAGAAAGCTAAGTTTTCCTCAATCATAAGATCATTTGTTTGCGTTTTCTTTAGAGCGAAGTGAGGAGAGTTGAAACTAATAGATTACGTACTAATGTAATTTATAAAGGAATAAGTGATTTCGTAGTCCATACCAATCTGAAATTCTTAAATTTCATGAACTCATAAATTAATTTTCTATTTTCCATTTCTAATCAATGGAGATATGGAGATTCAAAGTTTGATTGAGTCAGACAACAAAAGTTGAATGGATTTCCAAAAAAAATTATGTATTGTCCTTGAACTAAATAAGTTTAAGTAACGCTGACCTAAGATGTTTTTTTTTTTGTTTTTACTATTGTTTACTGCTTTGAACTTTTTATGTTCTCATTACTTCTACTAACACGTTCTCATTCACATTCTCCCGCTTTATCTCTTCATCATGGTAATGTATGTATGTATTAATTTTTCTTGCTCTCTCGCGCTCTTGTTTTAAGTTCATATGATGAATTGCCACGTTTTAGTAAGTGCAGTAATGCAAATACACACCCACGGACACGCACACGTATATGTGTTTGATTGCATCTATAATATATGTATTGTATGCAATATATATATGTGTATTTAACTTCAACCATATTCAATAGCTAACTTTTCTTTGCATTGCATACTTTCAGGCGTACAACTTTCTGTGATTGAACATTGTCCTTGCTTGCTTAACTTGATGAAAAAAAACAACAAAAACAAAAACGAAAACCAAAAATAAATAAAAAATGTGTACAAGAAATTTTCTAATTTAATTTCTAATTTTTTTTTTTTTTAATTTTAAAAAGAAATTGTGGTGAAAACAAACTAACAATAAGAAACTAAAATCCTTATTAGTAGTATAAAGCAAAACAAATTGCTTTAGTCATAGTCTCAACAACACAACAAACAAGAAAACTTTTTTCGAAAAGTAAGAAAAATTAATGGTTTTTCCCGACCACCCTAGAAAAGAAATTATATTAGATTTACAGACTACACACATGCAAAAAAAAGCTTCCACCCTCCTCTCTTGTCCCCATTACTACTAAAGCTTTTATAATTCTTGAGTTGTTAAGGTCTGTGTTACTACAACGAACCTAATTGTTTGTTAAATGTTATGCTTGCATTACACATTTAAATCCAACCCTGACATATTGAAGACTATAAAAACTTGACAAGTTGGGAATTCATTATCAGTTTTCGATTATTTTTTCTGAATATTCATTTGACCAGGCGTCTATAATATAGACGGGCGGGTTCAGTATATTGTTCGTTAGTGTGAAAACTGTAAGTAAATGGTTATACAAAATCACAAATGTTGCATTTCAAGAAAATCACATTTAAAGTTTTTAATTTACTCACAATTTGGCTAATTATAGCAGAAATATTCTCTTCTCACGAGGAGAGTAAATAAGCTATTAACATGATTTTTACAAAATATAAAAAATGTTATAATGAATAATTCTGCACCATTAACCAAAAAATCAGGTTTTTTGAGTAATCGCCATTTTGTAGTTAGGGTGCGATATGTATATTCATTTCTATGATCTATTAGAATGTACAGATAGATATTTATATGTACTTATGTATGGTATTTGATGTGGTATTGGAGTAATATCTTTATATTAAACCGAAGAAATAATGTAATCTACGAGAGTAATAAGCAGTCTTTAACAACTCTTGATCTTTAATATATTACAGTCATAAGACTCGTGGAAAAAGTTAGGTTGGAAAGATCCATAATTTTGCATAGAATTAAATGAATTAATTAAAATTTTGTGCTCTCAAATAGAAGTGCACACAATAATATAAACGATAAAAATAAGTTGACTTCATTCTCACTGCAAACCATAAAATGGCTTTAAATAGCTTGATTGACATTATATTATAGTATTTAAAGGAAGCTATAAAGAAATGCTCAACATTACAAAGAATTTTTCCAGTAAAAACACAGCCAAAGACAAATATGGAAAATTTTTTTTTTTTTGTTTGATAATTGAGATAATATTCCTTATTGATTTCTATTGTATTTGTATTTCGTTTACCTACTTATCAAGAACTCAAGAAAAATAAGCAATATGCATGAGAAAAAGAAAGAGTGAGAAAAAGTTGAAAAAATATACAAGAATAATAGAAAATTTAGACACACCAATATGTAATTATGTACAAACATTTGCCATATCAACATAAAGGAAGGCTTTTGGTGATTGAATCAAAAGTACTAAAAGACATAAACATATGTCAAATTATTGTATTGTATTACCCTTATGTCATTAGTTCTTGTTATCAAATGATTGATTGATTTTTAACTTTAACTTGACTGGTTAAATCAAAACAATCAGTTCACTTCGCTCAACTCTAAACAGTTTACTGCATCTCTTTATACTCTTCACGCAGTGAATAGTATATATTATAAGATAACTGGACCCAAATAAATCACCCTTGCCACGAGCCATCAGGTGTACATGCTACAGCTCCCTTGTTGCAGTGACAAGAAGAAAAATTTAAGTTGTTAGTTCAATTGTTCTAAGAAAACAAATATTTATTGGTCTATATGGTGGCTATCAAATTATCATTTCTTTATACGATAGATAAAATTTACAAATCTTCAGAACTTCTCTTTTTAAACAACAAACTTGGATTAAACTTATAAGTATGTTACAGACAAAGACTGTGCATACTACCAATTCGCTCAAAAAAAACTTTGCGTTCTTAATTTTCTGTTTTTTTTTTTTTTTTGAGAGTATAACCAACTCATCCAGTATCAGCGACGCATCTGAGCTCACTTAGGAGTTTCTGGATGGATTCACCAGGTGGGCAGATCTCTGAAATAACGCTGTCAACAGTTCAGAATCGCAACAGAGAGACTCCTGGTCCTATAGTTTCACTGCATAACTTGGTCATTCCTAAGGTGGGCTCTGCCCGACACCTGGGTATCCCAAGAAATTTTTATTCAAACCTGGAGATTCAACAATTTTGAGATCGAACACAATTTCGTGAGTATTCAGATGGCCCAACTGATCGGACTAGCCATATTCGACTCCCTCAGAATGCTGATGACATATACTTAGTATGTATAACCTATGTATGTACCATATATTTTTGTCAGATCTCTCTCAAAGCGATACAAAAATCGGACTAAAGTCATAATATAATTCATAATTAAAATCAGGATAAATTTAGTGTTATGAAAAAGCAACACTTTCAAGGGATGAGGTCATCAAAGAAAATTAGCATATGTCTATACATCGGTTAGTACACAAACATATGTACAATATAAAAAAAAAAAATTAAACACAAGAGAAGGGCAAAGAAGCAGAAAGAGAGAAAAGTTTTGTCATAGTACAGTGGTTAGCAAATAAATATTACTTATATCAAATATTCATTAGTTTATTTGTAATTAAAGATCACCACCATATAAGGAAGTCATTTTTCTAGAAATATCCTAGTGGAATTTTTACATATACATAAATGTCCAGTCGACAAAAGTTTAATTGAAGATGGAAGATATAATGACTAGGGAATGCTTTCTACATGACAAAAAATTACTCATCATAAACAAAATAAAGAGATTATCTAGCCGAATGGTGAGCTACTAAATCATACTGATTTCATATTAACAAGCTGCTAATTCAAGCTGTCAAAGTAACATTTTAAATTAATACAATAAAAAAATTTGTGATCATTAGGGAAGAAAAGAGAGAGACGCTCCAAATTACTACAGAAACTCGTGCTCTTTCCAAAACTGTTGAAGCACAAATAATATTCCCATTACTGGGAATTAGTTTTCATAAAGTATTATAATAGAAAATCCGCGTAAGAAAATGCGTCACACTGTTTTGAAATAGAACCAGAAAGATAGCTATATTCTAACCCGAAAATGTAATACTCTTCATGCAACTCCAAAAAAACGTTTTTTGTATGGGAGCTATACGATCCAGTAATCCTAGGCTCTTGAAATGTACATGGTTGATGATTATGCATCAGAAACATATTGTGTCCAAATTTCAAGATGATAGCACAAGAAACAAAAAAGTTTTTCTAATAAGAACATGAATTTGAGTAGGGGGCTTTGTATGGAAGGTACCTTCCCTCCTACCTCCTAGTGGTTTGATTCGGCTGATTCCGAAAAATCAGCTTTCTACCACAAAAACTGAAGGACTAGTTTGCATACATACAGACAGACAGACGGACATTGTAAGATCAACTCGTCTCGTCGCACTAATCAAGAATATACATATGGGGTCTACGATGTCTCCTGGTTTGCATTGCAAACTTCATGACAAACTTATATAATAATATTCATTACGTGAAGACTATCAAAAACCCTCAATTTTGCTCGCCACTGTATGTGATGATGTTGGTGTTTCGTATTATTATTATTATGATTATTATTATTTGTTGTAATTGTGGAGCAAGCAAACAAAGTCACTCGTGAGTTTATTTGTCTGTCTATCTATGAGTCTGTCTGTCTGTATGTGTGCTTGACTGTCTGGTGACCAGAGCTAGAGCCAAAACCAAAGCAATATGGTTGTGGGGGAGGTCGCTGAACGAAATAAGCGAACACAAGCGAACGATTTTATAAGCATGAAATGCGCATAAAGACACAAACAAAGGAAAATGCGCCTTCATTTTTTCCATTCCATTTCTGTTGTTGTTGTTATTATTTTTGTTGTTGTTGTGTGCTTCTGCTTTAGACTAATATGTAACAACAAACAAAGTGATTGAACTTTGTTTATAGTCAATTTTGTTGTTTAACCAATTTAAGCGAAAAATGAAAATTAAAAAAACTATGAAAAAAGCTAAACAAGACAAAAAATACATATACATATGTATATGTATATGTATACATAACTAGCGATTAACAAACAACAGCAAGAACAAAAAAGAAAAGCAAAAGATAAAAGATAAAAACAAAGAGTTCAAATAACAAAACAAATAAAGAAGCAACAACAAAATAACCTAAACGCACTGGACATATGTTATGTACATTATAGTATTAGTATATTAAATGCAAAGTAAAAAGAAATAAAAGGTAATAGCAAACAAAGCAAAGCCAAGTGCAAAAGCAAAAGCAAAAGCAAATGCAAATGCAAAGCTTTGTTTTATTTCCTTATACTGTTATTTATTATATTTGTTATCGTTGTTTTTGATTTTTGCTTTTTGTTGTTGATTATTTACAAAGTCGTGTGTTGTTGCCAAACAAGCTCAGCTGTTCAATGTTACACAAACACAACAGATACTTATTTAACCATACACACAGATACAACACACACACAAACACACGCAAACACACACATTGCTACAAATACTAAAATACTTGAAATAATTGAGAGCGCAGAGAGAAAGAACGAACGAATGCTCCAAGTGAGAACGTCATAAAAAGCGCGCGTTTAACATGAGAGAGTGTAAATTACAGTCATATATAAAAGCAATGTACAAAGTATCATCTACTTATCATTAGAATAGTAATATAATAACTTATCAAGGACAAGTTACGAAGGCCGCAATAACTGCAAAGAGCGTGAGTGTTCAGGTCGTTGTTATGCATCAAAGTAAGTAATGAGGATTCCAGGCGGTAAGGTATGTCCATAGTTGGTGTCAAGGTTAGCCCGACCCACGCCTCTGAAATCAACCCACAATACTCGACAAACGAAAAAAAAACCAAATCCCCACCCTCGTGAGTGGTAAATTTGCCAGCATGTCAAATTCTGCGAAGACAAGTTACATAAGAGAATATCTTGCAAAGGGCTACACAAACATCAGTAACCTTGATCCACATTCAGTCATTTAGCAGGAATAGTAGATAGCATCATAACAACAAGAAACAGCAAACATCTACTTTTCACTCGACTCAACTCGGACAATCAGGCAGGTCGGAAATCGTTGGCGTCAAAAGGAAACAACTTTCAAAACCAATTGGCCCACCTAATGGGTAGATTGGGAGAGTAAGTACCTTAAAAGCAACATATGTAGAAGTATTCGCGATGAAGAGGAGGAAGAGATAGTATTGGAAAACGTTCAATAACCTCTGATTCAACACCTTTTTCAGCAACATAACAGAAATCTTTAAGATTAATGTAATGAACACACTCGGTGATATGGAAATAAAGCTCTATGGGTATCACCAACAGGTTATTAATGTTGTATGCAGCAGAAGTCCTAAATCGAAACAAAATTCTTTCAATAATACTGAACCTAACTATGTTTCTATGTAGTAACAACACTCAACAGGTCAGCTCGTCTGCTCGAATTAGCATTCGCTAAGATTAGCTTAAATTTTTATCTGAAGTTAAGAATTTTCAAGGTCCCAATTAAGTTTTCAATAATAATTAATTTTCAAGTATCTATTCAGTTCTTTCTTTCTTTCTTCTGATTTATTTTTGAGCAGCAAATATGAATCTACATTCGATATTTTAAATTCTAAACATAAAACACATATAAAACAAAAAGACCAAATATGTATAAATAAATAAATTAAAATACATATCTTATATCTGAATGAATTTTTCTTAGTTCTCTGGTTATTGTATATGAAAGTGTTTACTGATTTCTAACTATATACTTAGTATTCTTAACATATGAATGACAAAAAAGTAATTATATCAAATTGACAATAAATATAAATAGCGAATGTATTTAAATTTGGTATTCATTTATGTAGGCGTTCTGAGACTTAATATATTCTACATATACAGTACATAGTACATATATGGGTGGGTGGGTGTCTGTGTGTTGTTATTGTTGTTGTTGTTGTTGTTGTTGAATTATTAATTCATCTTTCTTCTCCTATTTTTGTTATTTTTTGCAAAATAACAAACTATTGACGTAGTCAATCAGTCAATTAAAAACAAAATTTAATAAAAGTAATATACGTATAAGTAATATTTTCTAACATATGTTGGCAATGTCTCTATAATAGTCTGTACTATACAAATAAACATATCTATTAAGTATCATACACATCAATATATACATATTATACGTATAGTATGTATAAAATTTATTATTGTATATTTGTTTCAATCTAGAAATGGAGACATGTCTGTCTATCCAAAGCTCATGCCATAATAGTTTTTCCCCAGAGGAGAGAATTCGAAGCGAGCGGATAAAATTGTCTCAGTATTTAATTTCAAAGTATAAACGGAAAGATCGATCACAGGCAAGCAACTGGTAATTTATAATCAGAGTTCTCCGATTACAAGATAGATAGATTTTTGAATTTTTAGTTAAATAAATAAATATAATCTGCAGTCATCATCAATTGGAACAAATAATGTGTTAATGAAAGAATAAAACATTTGTTTCAAGACATCGAGTAAGAAATATGTACATACGTAGTGAAAAATTAATCCACAATCTTTTTCACAAATACAATATAATTATGTCAAATAACAAGCCATAACAACAATGGATAATAGGACAATGAACGGAAGCCATAACAAGAATGGATAATAGGACAATGAACGGAACCTGATGTCCCTTGTCTAAACAGTTCAAACAAAGGACAAGACGTTTAATAGCTTCATATCGTATACATATGTACAGACATTTCTATTCATTGAACACATTTAAAAATCGCTCTCCATTTATATTTCTACATACTGGAGAAGTGTTTAAGAGTGACTTGGAAGAAACTAATGTAATTTAGTAGGTTCAACTATATTTTTTTAATGTAAAAAGCAAAACTACAAACTCTTGAATTTTCTTTCCATCGATCCTGAAATCATTCCTCTATAGACCGACAATATCTTGTTGGAATCGTTCACTCTGTTCTTTACTCATGTCACTGAATTTTTTCCGGAAAATTACCTAAATGGCTTTAAAGGAAATTTACTTTGACACTTATTTTGCATCCTAGTTGTTTCAACGCTCTCAAAACGTAATCATTACTCTTTCTATTCCCAAAGACCGTTTAATTTGAATCCAAGCAAACAAGGAAATAAGGTTCGTTCTTCAATTTGTGAATTTGTGCTTTGAGCTTTACTGAACTCATCAGATTCAATAATGAAGGTAAGATCGAAGGAAAGGTAGATGTATCTAAACAAAACTCGATTCGAAATCAGTGAGGTCGAATTAGTAAACAACCATTTATTTAATAACAAAATAAAATTTTGATTTTGTTGTGCTGTATAATAGATACATATGTATGCCTTGCACTGGATATGCACATTAGGATTAATCATATTTTCATATTGAAACTGTTTCTCACCAACCCAACACAAAGAACAAATGCAAAATGATCATTGCCGTCTTACTCACGAATTTCTTTGTGTTAAATTTTATAAAAATTATTTAAGCAATAGTCACTAGTAAGTTACCCCTTATTGATTTTGACACATGCTTCGTAGTCATCATACTACTAGGAAAGACCATTTCATTATTTGTATGATTATAACATTCTCTCTCAGTTTGTAAATTAGTCAGACAGTCAGTCATCAAGACATTCAAAAGATACAAAATAAAAGAACAAAGGAATAAATGGATGAATGAATCACAATTTTAAAGCAAATAGAGAAATAGAGTCGTCATATAATTTTCGACATGACTGTTGTTGAAATGAACTATGTATATAAGCAGCTAAGTGAGTGAATGAATGTAAGAAATGTGAGAGAGTTGAGCCTAAATGAAAGAGAGAACGACTATAAAATAGCTTTGTCTGCGCAGTCTCTTCTTCTTTTTAGTACTTATTTCTTTGTGTTTTTTCTTTGGTCTTTCAGCTGAGCGCTCGCTAAGTTATTTTGTTATTGTTATTTAGAATGTTGTTGTTGTTGCTGTTGTTTCTATTTTAGGTAATATTGTTGTTGGTGGTGTCCCTCATTTATTCTAGTTTTAGTTAAAGGAAATTCGACTTAATTTATTGTTTGCGCTGCTATTGTTTAACAGTAACTAGATTAAGTGCTGCACCAGCACCAACACACACTCTCACACACAACAAACAGAAAAGTCGAAAAGAATGAAAGAACAAATGAAAACCTTAAAATGTTGAAACCAAAAAATTAATATGAGAAAAAAGTTGCTGTTGTTGTTATTATTTCCCATGCCTGTCAAACAGTGTACACTGTACACAAGTGTGCGTGTGTGTGTGTGTGAGAGAGAGAGAGAGAGAGAGAAAAAGAGAGAGCGCGTACAAAAACATATGAAAGCAACAACAACAAGCAGCCACAAACTCAGCAATAACAACAACAAACAAACAGCTGCAATTTGAAAAAAAAAAATTTAATTTACTTTTGTTATGATTTTTCTTTCTTTCCTCTTCTTCATCCTTGCACCATTTTATAATTTCGGTTTTGCATTTTATTTGGAAATGAAAACAAAGTAAAGAAAAAAAAAATATCCAACAAACAACGAAAAAAAAGAAGAGAATAAAACTTAATAATTTGAAGATTTTTCATTTCGTTTTATGGGTTTTTTTTTAATTTTAAATATTGTAACACAACACTCAAACACACTACACACAACTCACTTATGTACATGTCCACACACACGCACATAGTTATACAAAAGATTACAAGATTATATTTGCTTACATTTGATAGTTAAGTTTATATCTTTTTCGTTTTGCACATCAACATCATCATCACCATAATAATTTCGACAAAATTTTGTAGTTTTTGTTTTGTTTTTAATTATTTTTTTAATTAATTCCGTTAGATGCGTTTTAAATTACAATAATAATTTTGTTATTGATGGAAGACGATAATGATGATTATATTTTGCTTAGTTTATGATGTTTTTTCTTTTTTGGTGTGTTGTCTACTTCAGCTAAAAACTGAAAATTAACTGACAAAACTGAATTCAATTGCCAAGTGGAACAACACACAACATTTGAATTCAAAATAAGAAGAGCAGCACAGCTAGCAGCACAGCAAGCAAAAGCAAACGAACATACGAAGAGCGAGGGAGCGACAAAGTGAGTTGCCAAACGGGAGTGCGGGAGAGACTCAATCTACTGGGTTGTTGTTGTTGGTGTCGCTGCTGCGAAAACGATGATGACTTCGAGTGAGCAGTGCACGACGAATAGAGCATAGCAGCCGAGTAGCAAGCAAACAAACGAACAAACGAAGCAATGACTGAGTGAGTAAGTAAGTGAATGAGCAAGTGAGCGATAGAATGAGCAAGTGAGCGAGAGAACGAGCAATGAACAAGCGAGAGTGAGTTACAAAACAAAAACAAAAAAGTAGTTGGTGGTGTTGGTGTGTAGTGCAGATCGGGGGTCATCATTCTATGGTGCGCAACAAGAAGTGACTGACTTAAGAAGAGGAGCGACTCGACGACTAGAGTCTACTCTACTCTAATAAAAGTCAACAAGAACAGCAGCAGCAGCACAAATAACTGATGGCAACGAACGAAGACGACGCAAAAGTAGTTAAATAATAATGGACAAATCAAGCAACAAAGCACCATAGTATTAAGAAAAAAAGACCAACAAACAAAGAAATGTAGCGAACGAACGAAAAAACAAAAATTACACCACTGATTGAGAGAACAAGAGAGAGGGATAAAGATGCGAGAACAAGAGCATCTATATTGTGTGAGAGAGCACAAGCAAAGACAAATTTCCAAGTTTTTGCTTTGGCAGAAGTGTCGTACACACATACAAATACAAAAAAGTAGTAGTTTATAATGAGCGCGCTTTTTCTTTTTCTTTGTTTTTGCATTTCATTTTTAAGAAAAAAAAAAACAACAGCAGCAAGAACAACAACGTAAATAAGAATGAAAAAGCGTGCTGGTGCTGCTGTTCTTTTTGATTACTTTGTTTTACTATTGTCGCTAATGTTGTTCTTATGATCATAATAATAATGATATAGATGAAGATGGTTTTTTTATTTATTTATTTATTAACAACTTATAGACTATAATTAAATAGGATGTAAGCTTATTTGAAGCCATAACAACAAGGTCTTAAGCTTACTAACTTTCTAATTACAGTTTAATAATAAAGAATGTTTTTGATTGGATAATAATTGAAGGTTTCATACATGTACACACTTATGCTACTATTAACAGAAATACATCCTATTTCTTTAGATTAAGATCATATTAGTGCTTGATACAATAAAAAACAAAGAAGCAAACGAACAGAACAAACCAATGAAAACAACTGAAAATCCCCACCACCACAACAATCAAGGACATTTACAATTACAATAAATAATAATACAACACCAACACTAACAGCACCTATACGTATAAGGGTTTACCACTCCTGCTCCTCCACCACTCAACAATTGCAATGAGGTGCATCATAGTAGAACGCGAACGAACATACGAACAATGTCAAATAACATACATATATGTAAGTATAATAGTACAATAGTAAAATAAAATAAAATACGATAAAATTTAAAAGAAAACAAAAAATTTTAATGTATAGTCGCTACACATATAGTTCGTACACAGTTGAATCCCGATAATTCTTACCCCGATAAAAACAGCACCTCAAAAATTTGTAACAAACTGCCGGTCCCTTGCAATTTCGAATTATCGGGTTCGGCTGTTCATAACATATGTATATTTAGGGGTAATGTCTTTTTTGGGGTTCAAGTGTAGGGTATCGTTTTTTCTTGATTATAGGTCACAAAGATATTACGTATATTTCTTAAAAATTGAATACCGATATTTTCAAAATTGTGAAAGTTTTAAATGGCTTTAACTGTGGTATTCTCTATGATTACCTGCAAATTGAGCATTAACAATGCTTGAATCGATTTGACGGTTTTTTGTAATACTCTTCACGTAGTGAATAGTAATATAAGTATGTCATGAAGTTTGTAATGCAAAGAAGGAGGCATCGTATACCACATAAAGTATATATGTAAATTCTTGATCAGCGCGACAAGACGAATTGATCTAGCCATGTCCGTCTGTATGTATGCACTCTAGTCGCTCAGTTTTTAAACTAGAGGGCATTTGTCGGAATTATCCGAATAGGGCCACTAGAGGGGGTACCATCCCATACAAACCCTCTATTCAAATTCTTCTTATTAAAAAACACTTTTTTGTTTTTTGTGTTATCAAACTGAAATTTAGACATTGGAAGTGATTGACCCATATAACCAACTGATCAAAGTGTTGATAATGTCGTAGAAACAGATGTAACTGATAATACAGTTTAATGTCGTGGTGTAGGGCATAGCAATACGCGCCGGGAAAACAAATTATTTATATAAGAAAATTATGTAAAAATTAGTAATCTACACGGTTATTCAGTAACCTGTAAATATACTAATAAATGAATGAAAGAAACTTCAATCAGAATTACATGGAACTTGTAGATAGTGGTGCTAATTCTTATTAATGGTGTGATTTTAACTTTAAAATTGAAGATCAGAGTGATTTTACTCATAGAAGTTTTTCAGGTCTTGACAATTCAGATTCCAATTCAGTCTAAGATAAGTTTTGCGCTCAAAATAAATTTAGTTGACAATATATCGAAAGAATTTACCATATAAATATGTATGTAGTGTTTGCTTTTGCATATCTTAAGATATTCATATGAAATTCGGCACATCAATTTAAACTGTCAATTATCTTTAAATAAGACAATATTGGGTGACTGTGGAGAACCGAAATAAATGTCTTTTCTTGTTTCAGTTCTATGTACATAAATCCATCTAAGTACGAATTTCAATAAACCACTAATTCTCACACCCAAAATTCTAAGCAATTATACATAATTATATTTGAACCAAATAGTTAATTTGTGTGAATTAAGACGATTTTCTTAGTTGTCAAAATACCAAGAATTTTGAACTGTATAGAATAGAAATTAACTTGAAAATGGAATGATAGATATGTACATGCTTAGATAGATAGATAGACAAACTGGCAACAGCCCAATTGTGAGTCAATAGAAGGAAGCCACTCACTGTACACAAGGCAGAAGGTGCTTTTAACTTGGTGGCAGAATACCTGAGAAAATATACATGTATACAGATATATATGTATGATGTATATACATGAGGATGTTTGGGTATGACTGTGTATCTGTGTCTGCCAACCTAAGGAAGCACTGCAGTCGTAGTACTATTATAAAAACAAAAGCATTTTAATTCATATACAATTGATGAGTGAGTGAGTCGATTGAATGGGAATAGAATGATATCAAGGGCACAATATTGAATATTTGCTTAATGAAATAATATGAAATTTCTCAATTGAAAGTTGAAATAATGATTTTTAATTTGATTCTATTCGATTCTGAAGAAAATTAAATTTAAATATTTAAGTTCCGGATATATGTACATATCAATACAGACAAATGGGTAAGAATTATTTGAAAAAAGAACCTTGAGTTATAATAGTTTCCAGAAATATGTGCTCTGAGAAGAGGAAACTGCCCACAAGTGAGTCTTAATGACACAGCAATCCCACAGAGTAAATCTTTGAAGTACTTAGGGCTGAACCAAAGGATAACGTTGAAGCCCCATATCAAAACCAACCAGTTGTAACTCGCTTTAAAAATACGAAAATATTATTGGCTGCTTGGATCAAACTCGCAACAAACCCTAGAAAACAAGATTCTCCTCTACAAAGGAATGCTGAAACCAGTGAGGTTATATACATACTTACATATGTACATATATGCCAAGCAACTTTTGGACCTCAACATACCTTTTGTTATGGACGAATAGATTAGTCATAATAAGCCATTAATTTATTTAACAACAAGCGAGAATCTCAGGAGATTGACGAGGTCTGATATCCTGGATAGAGAAAACTTTGGGTCTAAACATCCAATACTTTAGCCTTTTGTCATAATAAGAGGGCTCAGCAAGTAGCAATGAGATTGAAGGTGAATACAGAAGCTAAGAACAGACTAAATCAGTCCAACTCATGACAATAGGCCGTAAGGCTTCTGTGTTTATCTATCCTATCCAGTAATTTTGGGATCTCAAGTGTTAAGGGGCTGTAGCGTGTACAAGAGTAGCCTCGCGGTAGGGGTGAAGTGATCCTTGAATTCGGGACAAATACCCAAGCACTCCGTCAAGCCACCATAGTAGATAACACTAAAAGAATTCATTGCATTAAAAAGGAATGGTGACGTGTTGGGGAGAGAAACTGTTCAAATCTTCACTATCACAGCGAACAAAAAAAAAGCACATACTTATATAGAGAGCAAAAGCAGATAGAGGGTAAACGAGAGAATTGTGCTAAATAATCATGATAATGATGCTAAGCTGATACTGATGATGATATGAAGCTGCTGTGATGTTATTCAAAATAGAAAAAATAAATAAAACATAAGAAGCAGCAAAGAAGACAAAAGAATAAATATGCAAATTAAGAAATGAAACAAAAAGAAGAGAGAAGAGAAGAGAACCAGTAAAGTGACTTAATAGAATGGAAATATAAATCTTTTAACTTTTTGAAATTGAAAAATAAAGAACAAGAAAATTTTACAATAATAAAAAATAAATGAGACAAAAGAAATTAACACATAATGCAATTAGAAGTGGCATCAACTGCACAGTTAAACAAATGAATACAGTTGAACCTCGATTATCTGAAGGAACTTCTGTTAACGCCTAAGCTGATGATAAATGAGGAAGCAGGAAGGAGAGGCAACTTACGCTCGGCTCAACTGATCTTAAGCAGAATTACCAAGAGTTTATGGTTCAGTCTACAACCTAAAATGCATAAGTATATACCGCACACGTTTAACTTAAATGTCACAACTAAAAAAATACGATGCTGCTTACTTTAAAGCGAGGAGGGATATATCCTCACTGTCGTTACTGGAGACTGACTAATCGGCAGACATGCCAGTAGACCATAAGTGATTTCTGCAGAAGCTGTATGATAAGAGGAAGAAGAGGGCACAGTCATTTTCTCCGCTCATACCGTGAGCATTCAAATATATGTTTTCAACCGCTCGATACAAACTTCTTAAATTTAGTATTAAACAAATTTAGAAATAGATCATATATTTACGACGATAATAAATTACGATCAATAGAACGCATACGAAAGATATCATAGAAAATCACGATAATAAAGGGAAATCATGAGTGATAATATGTGCAAAATACAATTTTATTCTTTCTACTTTCATCTATTGATAATATTTTTGTATCTGCCTCAAATTGATGGAGGACGTGTTCTAATAATCGAGGTTCAACTGTAATAATTTTACTTTTAACCACTGAACTTGATATGCAGAGATTCTTAAACATATTTTTATTGGTCACCAATCTCGAAACTTGATTTCCCATTTAAGTGAAGCAAAAATTAAGAAACACTGATGAGATGAAATGCACATGACACACAAGCAAGCAAACCAAGCAAATAAATAAAGAGAGCAGCGGGCAAATGAATGCATGCATATAAAATGCATTACGAAAGAGAGGCCAAAAAAGGAGAACAGCAAATACAACAAAAAAAATAAAAACAGTTGAACAAGTGTGAGAGAATGCAATAACAATCTTTCAACTCCCCAACCCATCCAATATATATATATACACACACTCGCGCGCAGACATATCATTTTGTTGTTTTAACAAAATCTCAAAAAATATGAAAAAAAAAATTTTGAAATAGAAAATGAAGAAAGAAAAAAAAACAATAAAACAAACTGCGTAATTTTTTTTTTTTTGTGTGTCTTTTTTCCTTATTTCTTTCTTTTGATAATCACTCCGAAAAAAGAATTCCCAAAAAACTACAAAACACGACGACGATGACGTACGAAACATAAACAAAAAAAAAAACTTCATGTCAAAAACATACATATGTCTGTATAGGCATAGATTTCTTTGTGTATATAGATGCATACATAAATACATGTGTCAGTTGTTAAAAATAGGCATACTCAAATGCATGTGTGTGGTTGCATGCTAGTGTGTGTGCGACTGTGCATATACAGTTTTGGCATTACCCGCGCGCGCGCTGATAAGCTTTAAAACGCAAAAAAAAAAACACAAGCAAAGCAAAGCAAAAGAAACATGAGAAAACACAGTGACTGGCTGACAAAGAAACAGAAGCATAGACTAACACACAGCAGGGAGGTAGAGAGACAGACAAAGGTAAAGTATCGCTGCAAAAATTTAAAAAGGGTCAAAAACAAAGTGCGTAATAAAAGCAAAGATGCAAACAAACAAACCAGACAAACAACCACACGACAAACAGACACACAGGACAGACAAACCAATAAGCGGACAATGAACGACGATGGACAACAGAAACCCAGAGACAAATAACCAGAGATAAAGAAATAAGTGGAAAGACAAACAGACAGACAGAGAGATGAGTTGAAAGTAAGAATGAAAGAAGTAGGACTGATAGACAAACATACCGACGAAGGAAGAGATGATGGTTGATTGCTTGCTTGCTGGTTTGCTTGCTTTTGGATATAAAAACATAATCAGCAGCATAAGAGAAGGCCAACAACGTAGAGATAGAGAGTAAGAGAAATGATGAGTGTGTCCACAGAGACAAAGACTATGACTAAGGGGAGGTACATAGATAATTGTATGGAAGAAAAAAAAAAACCACAAAAACCAACAAAACTTTAAATCAACAAATCAAATACAAAAAAGAAGAAGCGATATTGAAAACAACGAAATTCAATTTCGGAAAGCAAAAACCAAGCAAAAGAAGAAATCAAGAAATGAAAAATAAGCATTAAACTATGAAAAAGCAATCAAAAGCAAGCAATAAAAAATAACAATGCAAAAAAAAAAAAAAAAAATGAATAGACAAACAGAAAATAAATAAAAATATAAAAACAGACAAAATAAATAAAAAGACAAATGCTCATATAGATAAAAAGAAAAATAAAAACACACACACACACACAAAAGAAATACAAAACCATGAAGGCCATTAAAACAAACAATAACAAAAGCAACAACTAAAGAACTAAAGAAATTAAAGAAAAACAAATGTTCTGAAGGACAAAAACAAAACCAAAAAGAAAGGTATCTTCGACTATGCCGATGATGTAATACTCTTCACGCAACCCCTAGAAAACGCTTTTTGGATGGGAGCTATACGATCTGCGATATGGATAATGAATATTAATCAGGAACTTATTGTGTCCAAATTTCATTTCGATAGCACAAAAACCAAAAAAGTTTTTTTTGTAATAAGGGCGTTAATTTAAAGGGGGGTGTTTGTATGGGAGGTACCTCTCCTGGTAGCCATCGTTGGTGATGGACCAGAAATTCATAATGTCCAAGTTTCAGTTCAATCGAACCATAGATAAAAAAGTTAAGTTAATTTGTCCTTGGTTTTTGTATAGGGGGTACCCCTCCCAATGGACCGATTCGGCTCGTTCCCAAAAATGATTTGTCCAGGCTAAAAAGAAACGTATGTACAAAATTTCAGCTATTTACCTGAAAAACTGAATGATTAGTTCTTGTACAGAAGGACATGACTGATCTTAAATATATGTATATGCTTTATGTGGTCTGCGATGTCTCCTTCTGTGTGTTACAAACTTCATGACAAACTTATAATACTATTCACTCCCGTGAAGGGCATAAAAACTATGAAACACATCAGAATTAACAAAATGAAATTGATATATATTAATAAATTATGACGAAATCAACAAGAAATTAAATAAATGTATGCAAATCAATAAAAAATTATTAAAAAGTTAGAAAAGCATAAAATAAATTTACGAAATGAAAAGATGAGGAATTGAAATACAACAATTGTAACAGTAAAAGCAAATTTCATTTGAAAAACCGATACCAAGAGGAATACAAATGAAATGAAATGAAAATGCATTCAATAAGGCAGAAGCAGAGACAAGCAAGGAATAGGCAAAGAGCAGAGACAGACAGAAAAGCAAACAAACACAAAGAAAAAGCAACAGCAAAAAATAAAATAACAGCAACAAAGTTGAAGAGGAAATAGCAAAAGTAAAAGCAACAAAATACTAAAAGAAATTGTAAAGCAAACAATGGGATGCATTAGAATAAACTCTGATGAATCCCGTTTAAATATAAAAAAAAAAAACCGTTGATTGCTTACCAAAGGCAAAGGCCACATACAGAATAAAGGGGATGATGTATATATGTATTTTGATGATGATTATTATGGAGATAATAATAACGATTAGGATGATGGTGGCAAGTAAGTAACTGCATGAATGGCTCTCTCCCTCTGTAACAAACCAATTGATAAAATGTCATGATTGTGGGTTAAATGTGATTGGCATAGTTTGAAGGACACAATTCAATCACAGTAATCAGTAAATCAAGGTCATTAACTAGCTATGTACATATGTACGTATTTCGATTGACATGGGTGTGAACACAAGGTGTCATTGGTTTAAATGCACCTTAAATAGACTCCCACTTCAGTCTCAGTCAAGCGCATTAAAAATTGAATTGAAAACCCAATAATAAAGAAACTAAAAAAAAACTAAAGGTAAAGGTATTATCACTACACACTCGCCACACTCACTCACTCACTAATATGCATATTACAGAATCAAGTAAAAAGGCAAAAGAGGAGAAAAATTTAGATTATAGAATAGAATAGAAAATAGCAAAAATGTAACTGGCTGAGTGAGTGAGTGAGTGGTGACGTTTCTACAGCGGATGCTGTTGCTGCTGCTGATGCTGCACCTTCACCCTTCTACATACTACGTACAATTTTTGTTTCTACTCTTTGCCTTTGCTTTAGCCACTCATTCTCTGCCACTCTTTGTTCTCATTTGCTGCTGTTATTGTTGGTGTTGTTCTTGTAATTGCAGTTTTCATTAGATTTTAGTATTTTCGATTCTTTTTATCTTCTTTCTTTTTCTTTACAGTAAAATTTATAAAAATGTTTTAGGGTTTTGTTATTGTTGTTATCTTCTCTTCCCAAATCAAAATCAAAATCAACTCAAAATCAAAGAAATGAAATAAAATAAAAATAAGAGAAACAAAATACTTTTGAAATATTTTGAGTTTATTTACGTTTTATTCGAACATTTGTGTATGTTGTTTTTGTTTTTGTTTTGCCTTCTTTGGCGTTCTCCTTCCTTACGTATTTTCCACAATTTATATTTTTATTGGGTTTTGTTTAATAAAAGAAATTTTGTTTTATGTTTTATTTAACAAAAATTCGTCACTTTTTCTTTAATTATTTTATTAATATTTCATTTTATTATTTATGATTATTTTTTTAAATCATATTAAATCGTATTGTTTTCTGTTGAAATTCACAAAATTTGCAAACTTTAAAATGAGACGAAAAAAAAAAAACTGATTTTTATGGTATTTTTTTTTCTTTGCGTTTTCAAATCAATTTTACGAGTTATATAGAAGACGTGCGTCGACTCTATTACGGGGCCACAACGGAGTACTTAACTAATCTTACGTCGTCCGTTCCTCTAACGATGCAGCTAAATTTTTCAGCCAACAACTAAACAGCTGATTAGATATCAAGCGCGCCTGATGCTCAGCTGTTTATGATGATGCATAAAGTTGCCATGTTTCTTCGAAATAAAAAAAAATATATATAATAGGGGTACTCATTCAACGTCGCAAATGGTATATTGGCAACTATGCGAAAGTGATTTGCGTGAACGACCAATTGTGTTTGTAATATGCAAATCAGCTGGTTTGTCAAACACAACTGCCAGTTGAATTTAAACAAACAAACTAACTAAAATCACGAAATGAAGCGAAAAAAGTATATTTAATAAAATAAGTATAGATATTGCTATAAATAATTTATTATTCATACTTCTATTTGTGGTAAATCTATTGTTATTCGAATTAAATTGGTAAATCATTTCATTTTTGCACTATGATCGGACAGACTTGTCAACTCCTAATAAATTCACAACGTTGGCAGCCCTCTCTGTGCAATGTTTGCCGAATTAAATTCTTCGGCAAACTTCACAAACTGCGCAAATTGCTTTTGTATGGAGTAAAGCTCACTATGTTTGCCAGTTTGCGACGTTGCGTGTGTACCCCTAATATAAATTGTTTCATTGACATTTGAATTTACTGAAATTGTTTCATTGACATTTGAATTTACTGAAATTAGTATTAGAAAATATCTCAGAATTATGAACGCATATTAGGGATGTGTGTTACTATTTAGCGATCGCAATTTATAAATGATGCTACATTTCACAACTTGGTTGGTTGGTTGCTATTCTTATACTCGCCATTCCTTTTCTTTTTTAATAAGTTGATTGAAGCAAAGCACAAACAATGAAACAACGGACGAAAATTTTTGTATGGGGCTTTGTCAACATATTTTCTTTTAAAGCCCATATTTTTGTCTGTGAACCGATTGGAATGAAATAAACGCTATTACAGGCAGCTTACTACAATACTCCAGTGAAAACAGCATGGAAATTAACCCATTTCTAAGATTAGCGTCCAAAGACAGAAAAACGTTTATATTTTATATAGATGACAACTTTGTTGCTTACTGAGTACTTGTTCAAGACCCAATGATGACATTTTATTTTCCCCAATACATTTGACTTGGATTCTACGAATTTGGGGTGTCCAAGTAAGTTTAGATTCCAAATATACAATCAGGTATGTTTAATTTTAGTATGGGACTGTTGTTGAAAATAACGTTTGTACACTTCTCCATGTTGATTATTTCACCTTTTTCACCAAACCTCTATAAGGTACAAATATTCCTGGATATGACTTTCATTGGGAGTGCCGATATTAGCTACGACCGCAGTATCGCCAGCATAAGTAGCCACACTTACGTTTATTTGATCTGTTGGAGGCATGTCTTACGTGGGGAATTTTTTCCTTAATGCTTTTAAAGATTTATGTTTCATGTTTTACTGCCACCAAATAGGTTCTGTTTTGCACGAAAGACTTTATGCTATGAACCGAATTTTCGGATCAGGAAGTAGTCGGTTTAAATTATATTACTATTCTGTATAAATTTATTTTGAAGTCATTTATTGAGAAATCAAATAATTAAGAGCTCCGATATTGAAATTTGGAAAAATAAATTGAGAAACTTCATTGAATCGAATTGGATGTGGAGGATTAATACTTATATGAATATAGAGAAATTCTCATCGTTTTGCCAATTTTATCAATCAAATTTAGAATTTTCTGCAATAGGTAAGTTATAATTTTTCTTGCTATTTTTGTTTTTTTTAGTTCATCTCTAATTTCGCTATATTTTTTTTGCTCATCCCTAATTGACAACAGTAGGTATCAATATTATAACAATCACCACTTACAGGTATCTGTATTGCGGCAGCAAACAGCGACTAAGTAGTTTGGTCTGTCGCGACTGTTTTTCTGTTTCTTGGCTTAGTTTTTGTTTTAAGTAATATAAAATTATATTAAGTGAGAGGTGGTGGAATCATTTAATGATTTGGGATGACTAACAATAACACAACAACAGTGCCAACGGGAGCAACAAATAGCCTTAGTATTTCGTCGTCTGTTGGCGGCGGCGGAACAGCGATTTCGGCGACATCAAGTGGCGCAAATGTTTTGCCGTCGACGTCAGCGGCTGCAGCTGCTGATGCAGATGCTACAAAGCCAATTTATCCACGTTTATTTAATAAAATTGTATTGACGCTTGAGAATAGTTTGATTCCATTGAACAAATTGGATGAGACGCCTTCGAGTCAGGATGGTCTTGACATTGAAACTGAAAAAGATTTGCGCATATTGGGCTGTGAATTGATACAGACAGCAGGGATTTTGCTGAAGCTACCGCAAGTCGCCATGGCCACGGGTCAGGTACTGTTTCAGCGTTTCTTCTATTCGAAGAGCTTCGTGCGGCACAATATGGAAACGGTGGCCATGAGTTGCATATGCCTAGCATCAAAGATCGAGGAGGCACCGAGACGCATACGTGATGTTATCAATGTATTCCATCACATCAAGCAAGTGCGTGGTCAAAAGTGAGTAGTAAAATAGAATACATACATAGTTTGTTTGTTTGTTAAAGACTTGCAGTTTTTCTGGTGTCTATGAGACGAACGATCGATGACAATGAGACACACCAAACTAGGAATATTATTCTGATGTGTGTTTAATGAGAAGCATCCATAATGAACTGCTCTCATAAAGCAAAACACAAATTTCTCACATTGATAAGCAGACACAAATTTCTGGATGACATGATTTAATACACTCGCAGCCTTCTATTGCTCCTGCGGATTACCAACTCTTGTTGTCACCGCTCTTTGACCTGATTCTGTGAACCTAAACTATGTATATTAAAAATCTGCAAGCCATAACCAAACAAACTATTCTGCATAGAAAAATGTTGATATTGATTTGATTTTTGTTTGACTTCTTTAGGGTAATTGCGCCCATGATTCTGGATCAAGTTTATACGAATTTAAAGATTCAAGTGATCAAAGCGGAACGTCGCGTCCTGAAGGAATTGGGTTTTTGTGTGCATGTAAAGCATCCACATAAGTTAATTGTCATGTATCTGCAGGTCATGAAATTGGAAACACATGACCGTCTCATGCAATTAAGTTGGAATTTCATGAACGATTCCTTACGGACCGATGCTTTTATACGTTATACGCCCGAAGCTATAGCTTGTGCTTGCATTTATTTGAGTGCACGTAAATTAAACATTGCCTTGCCGATGAAGCCACCATGGTTTGGAGTCTTTTCCGTCAATATTGATCAAATAACTGATATTTGTTATCGTGTTATGGAATTGTATACGCGGGCGAAACCAAATGTGGAAGCACTAGAAGCAGCTGTTGATGAATTAAAGAAACGTTATGACGATGCACGCAATAAGACCAAGGAAGCGAATACACCGCCAGCAGTGGTAACAGTTGATCGTAACAATGGTTCGCATAATGCCTGGGGTGGTTTCATATCACGTGCAGTCCCCTTGCCATTGCCTACAGAGAAATCACCAGATAATAATTCACGTTCTGGTTCTCGTTCTCGTTCGAGATCGCGTTCACGAACGCCTCGATCACGTTCGCGTACCCCGAGTCGTGAGCGGCCAAAGAAATCGCATCGTGATCACCGTGAGAGGTCACGTAGTCGTTCTCGAACATCAGTAAAACATAAGAAGAAGGTAAGACACTATTCACGTTCACCATCGAGTTCGCCACAAGTAAAGCACAGAAAAAGGTAAATACGACTATAAATGCTCTTAGTTCACTTTATCTTAATTTGTATTATATTTTTAATTTATAGGAAGTCGTCTAGAGATCGTGAACGTGATTATTATGTAAGCAAAGAACGCTCTAGTGGCGCCGACAAATATCGCACATCTTCTTCGACAAACAAATCACATAGCCGAAATTATGTGCATCGTAGTTCCCAACATAATTCCCGAGGTTCTGGTCACAAGCATCGTGAAAACGAACGAATTAGAGAACGTAAACGCTAATGAGGTTCCTAGCTGCTAGCATTGAGATCACTGATTGTTAGAATTAAGGTCTCAAATTACTTTCTTTTCATTAATTTTTTATTTTATAAATAAAATTCCCAGCTAAAAATAAATCCAACAATCAGCAATTTATCATGAGAAGATTTATTATTTACTTAATTACATTTTATAATGTACAGTTATTTATTTATATGGCTTATGATTGATTATTGGCTGATAGAATAAATGTAAATTGAATAGGAAAATAAGAATAATGCTGGAGGAGAAGGAGTAGTAGTAGGTATGATACAAGTTGGGAGAACGAAGGGGGGCTTTAACATATCTTTAAATTACTCTGGATGGATGATATTTTTTGTACTAAGTTTAAGTCTAAGTTTATTATTGCTCAGAAATGAATCCCAAATTGGTTTAATGTGGCCGACTTAGAGTCGCAGGTAGCAATTTTGAAGTCATGTGAAGTTTGATCATATAATTTGTCTTTCAGTCCTATGCAGCTCCATGAGAAATAGCACAACACCCGGTTGCATAATGCAACTCTACACGCTTCTGGGTATCAACCATAGCCACGGATCCCAATATACTTCCATAAAGGGGAGGTTGAAAACAAATTGAGTGGGACCACAAAAAAGCGAATAGTCCGACTTTGTAGACAAGGCACTACAAAATTGAACTCAAAAACAATTCTGGTTCTGATTGGTGCCCAAAAAATTTAAGCATAACTCTCTGGAATAGTATAGTTAATTAACCCATATATGGAATATTATGTATACACATACTCACTTTAGGCGCGAGGTCTATTCCAACCTCTTCACCTAAAACTGGCATCATTAAAAAATCAGACGAGCATATGTCCTCACTGTCGCAATAACTTTGAACCAAACGTCTGTGGTACCACAAATATAAAAAGCCTACAGAGCTTAAGATGCATTATGTTAGGTTCGTATAAATATTGTCACAATCATCTAATACCCAATTCTAACAAACATTTTTATAGAAATAATTTCATTTGGATATTATCAAATAGATGCAATCCTCATTAGCAAAAATTTACATATTCTTAATTGATATTCAATTTAAAATATTTTTAATTAAACTCCCAGATCCAGGGTCAGGGTATCAAAAATTCAAGACCGATTCAACTTCTTTTTTCTGTTTTTTTTTTTACACGACACACATATCACAGCAATGATCTAAGATTCCCAAGACTTTATATAAATGATTCATAGCGAATAACAAAAAAAAAACAAAAAATAGGTAGATTGATGAACGAATATGTTAATATGAAGATATATTAATCAAATAAGTAATAAGTAGTGTGTTAGAAAAATTATGAATTAAATATTTAGTATTATTTAAACTGTCATTGAATAAGAGATCAATGCTAGATGCGGATGACTAAGTGATACATCACGAAATTCTTCGGTGAATGTTAGTATATAAAAGCTAAATACAGTCGCAATAATCCATTCCGAAATTGAACTAATCACATGGAAGTACCAACCGCCATCCGAAGGATACCTGAAGCAAAATTAAAAAGTATACATTCATGTATATAAGTATATATGTATATAGATGTAAAAAGAAAGGCCTTATTATTGTACAATAATGATATTAAATAATTTTAAATAAAATAAAACTTTCGATCAAACAAAATGACGTAGGCGAAGTTGGAAATAAAATGTTCGATGTGTCCTATATTTTTATTGACCACCTTACTAAGAAATTACTTAGATTAGATGAGCTTTTAGAAGGGTGGAAGCTAGTCACCTCATCATTTTATAGCCTCAATTGGGACTATTGTAACAAATCTCATAATTACAGCTCCTCCAAGATTCATTAAGAATTCCAAGATTTTCTTCGGAGGTAAATTTCTAGATAATGGTTATCTCCTTAGTATCAGAGTCTGTTCCAGGCATAGCAACTGTTCTGCTATTATGACGCAGGCGAATCTATATTGATTGCTGAGATTTTTATGAGATTCGCGTATATATATAAGTATTATATCCTTTTACGAAGCGTAAAACTATTCGGATAGCCCAAGGAATTAACATTAGATTTCAACTACTCTTCTATTTATGGTCCCTATACAAAATTAATGCGATTTACCTTAAAATATTTCTGGTACAATAAGAATTTGTCAGGAACTCCTTTTCTAACAAGTTCATTTACCTTGTTCCCATGTTAATCACTTTACCCCTGGCACCCATATCAAACACGATAATATGTACATTCTAATACTACCATCGATTTGATCTCGAAAGAACTGATTGAGCTTGTAATTTAAGGCAGCCTTGCTATCAGGGGGATTGTACTTACAGTATCACACTCAATTTCTTTTCTAACACATTTCTTTTTTCCATAAGACATACTCTCCTGTTCCAAAACCAGTATCCCAGTTTTTGAACCATACATAATCTCAATTGTTTCCGGTTTACCCTATCTGAGAAAGAAACTATAACATAACATGTTTTTGATATCACACTCGCATACTAATTCTTTGTAATTATCTAAGATGAGCTTTCCCATAATCAGCATTACTTCTTTCTTTATGAAAAATATGAAAAACTGTGAATGTAGCATAACTTACCATCGCCTTGGATTTTCTCCTTTGAAGAGTATGTGCGACATGACACCAGTAACGGCGAGCAATATAAATAGAATGGTACAACAAACAGACATACCAAGTCTTAGATGGGCATAGAGCTTGGTGCCAGCCATTGGATATATCATATATGATATCAGAGCTTGCATCCAGAAATACAAAGTACCACACCCAAAACAACAGAAGGCACCGATAAAATGAACAATGCGTACATTAGTCTCTTGGAAATTGGCTACAAAACTAATGCCCAGACATGAGGCTAAGCCAAACCAAATTGCTATACGATTATGACGTAAAACACCATCACCGATATCCGGATGATGTTCATAGAGCTGCAACACTTGACGATAGCGTATATAAATTGTAATTCCCACTGTAAAGAAGAGGCAAGAGAGACAGATAATAGAAAGAAAGAACACAATCAATCAAACAAAGGGCCACACGCAAATCAGTAGAAAAATAGTTTTGTGTGTTTATCTAACAAGCTATGGTATGAGTCATGTTTGACTATATTCAAGATTACCAGGCCAGATTAATTTCATACTCACATAGAACACTGCCAATGTTAATTAATTGACCGAAGACACAACTTTCCGGTGAATATGTAGCTGCATCACTTATATATGGAACTGTGGGCACAACATGACCTTCTAGAACTGCGACAATATATCTAAAGAAGAAAAAGTAGGTGTTTATTCAACTTCAGTGTTCTATTCTTTCCTAAGACGCAGTTTTCTAATTTTCTATACGAACTTACGTGCCAATAAATGTAACCTGAAATACCAGGAAGACAAACACAGGCAGTAAATAGACTTTTGACATATTAAAACAACAACAATAGACAAAATTCGATTTTTCTTTTTGAACTTCTCAAATCTTGAATTGTGCCGTTGTGTTGCAGTAAATGTAGTATCTGCTAATCTTCTATCGTAAATGCAATTCGGCAGCCTGATTTGTTTATTTATTTTTGCGTAGTATTGTTTGAAGTGTTGCAAAATGCTGCGAATGCAACCAGTGCAACCATGCACACAATTACATGCAATAGCAAAAACAGTAGAAACTCAGTGGATGGAACTCTCAATAATAAGAATTTTCAATTTAGTGATTAGAACCAAGAATTGTGATATTAGAACTTCATGTTCAAGTTCTAATTTCTGTAATTTGGTGTTATATAAAAGCATTGGTAAGGATCCAATGATCTCAACCACCATAAAGAATAGTATGACAGCTTCTAAATCTAAGTACAAATTGTATGAGGAAGGTTCTGAAAAACATGAAATCTTTTCAATAGAAATATCTTTAAACCCAGCCAACAATAGACTAGCTTCATTACGCTAAAGCTAATGTGACACCAAAAGTGAAGAAATTTGAACCATTGACCTCCTCGAATCTTTCCATTAGACTGCGGGTTTAGAAGAGGACATGGAACGCTAGAGCAATGCCACCGAATCTTAAGTCAAATCTATTATGAATACGCTTGTATGTAAAAAGTATTGTGCTGCTGCCTTTTAAGATGTGCAACCAGAGATAGAGATTTGATAGAGCCTCGCTTTATAATATTACGAAATGGACTATCAGCTTCTTCAATCTAAGCTTCCCGTTTATTATTTCTATGCTCAACAATTAAGTGAACTTTCAAAATTTTAAAAAAATCTTTGTCGGAAGTGTTGATTTGGTGGTTTGATGGATTTGTCAAAGAAGCCGATGCGGTACTAAACAATGCAATGGGATAGCAATTTTGGATGTTATCCGAGAAACTCAAGCACTATTAATAGAAAACTTTATTGATCCAAACAATCTAACTAGTATCGAAATTAAGGGGAATGCAAACTTTAACGTAGCAGAATCGGATAAAACACAACTTTCTTCTAATGCACCAGATATTTCTCTGAACCAACTATGCCAAAGACTATTAAATAGATTGCACAAATCGCTCACAAAACAAAAACTTTGGGTATCCCGAGATATTCCTAAAATTAACTCTGTGCAATTGTGGGATACCCAACAACAAAATTACACACAATTTGCTGTTGTGTTTGAGATTGATGATAAAGCACTCTCTCTCGTCGTGAGCGATTTGTCTAGTCTTTATATTTTAATAATTGGGGATTCATAATGATATCGTGGTATCAGATTTAAAGCAGCAAAAAAAAAATTAAATGTTAAGACAAAAACTCTTATTCGAAATACAGTTGGACTTTGTTACAAGGAAGCTAACAAAAATGCCTGGAAATCTTTATTATAGAGAGGGAATTCGCTATAGAGTGTAATTCAAAAATACTTATATAAAAACATTAGCATCTATGATATATGAGATCCTTGCGATATAATCGATCCCACGTATTTAATTTTGAGACATTATTAAATTATTTAAACAAAAAAATTCGTTCGTTATAGAGAAGTCCGACTGTATCTAAATCGCGAAGTGTGAGTTTCTTCTACATATTAAAAAAAAAAAAAACAAGAAGAAACTTGTGAAATATTATTACCAGTGGATGAAATTATAAAAAAAAAAAAAAACAAAGTTACATTTGTGAAATACTATGCAAACATATTTATTATAAATATCAGAAGATATAGTAATTTCTGGGTGTACCTCAGAAGAATTTAAACTATTCATATAAAAGTTACCGTGATTTACTATTTGTACATTTGAAAATGTCGGTATTTATTGAAATTGATGGAAGTTATTTGGAAGGTGGTGGCCAAATCCTCCGGATCGCCTTAAGTCTTAGTTGCATTTTGCGTAAACCAGTGCGGATCACAAAAATACGAGCAAATCGTTCAAATCCTGGGCTATCGTTTCAACATTTGCATACGGTGAATTTGTTGCGGGACATGACCAATGGTCATGTGACGGGAAATGAATTGCGTTCCAAGATGATTGAATTCGAGCCAGGAGAGATTACTGCAGGAGATTTTGTTGTTGATACAAAGACGGCAGCGAGTATTTCATTGATTTATCAAGCAGTATTACCAGTTATGCTTTATGGACCCGGTAGTTCACGTTTGACTGTCCATGGAGGAACCAATGTTAAAATGGCACCACCAATTGAATATATGACTGAAGTATTAGCACATAATATAGCAAAATTTGGTGTAGATTTTGAATGTGAGGTATTGAGGCGCGGCTATTATCCACGTGGTGGTGGTCATACTGTTCTGAGCGTAACGCCAATAAAAGAATTAAAAGCGGTGGAGCTTAAGGAATTTGGTGATTTAACTGAAGTCCAGGGCTATGCCTATGTTGGTGGTAGAATACCCGAGAGCATTGCCTATGATATGCAACATACTGCCGAACATGAAATTCATAGGCTTTGGCCGAATTTACAATGTAAGATTAATGTTTTGAAGGAAACACCGAAAACCCTTTCTGAAAATGGCTCTGGCTTGGCATTGCGGAGTTATACATCAACCGGTGGTATTTTAGGTGCCGCTGCATTTGGCGGTAGGCATTCCGATGGTCATATGCTAGGCTCCACAGTAACACAAACGATGTGCACTTTAATAAAACAAGAGATTTGCGTCGATAATTTTTTGCAAGATCAGCTTATTATATTTATGGCCCTCGCCAAAGGCGTCTCTAGTATATTGACATGTCCTCTAACCGAACATACTCGGACAGCACTGTACACCGTGGAAATATTAACCGGCGTTAAGTTTAATATAAACGACAATCAACGTGGTCAACTGATACTTAGTTGTACTGGAATTGGCCACCATAATCCATTTCTACAATAATTACCTACGTATTACAGTCGAATTATGTAGAACTATTTATATAGTTAAACGAAAAGATATTAAAACTCGAATAAAATGAGGAAAATAAAATAAAATAATAGAAAAAAGAAAATATTATTAAATTAAAATTACACATTGAAATATTCGTTATATTTATAAAAGATACATAAGCGAGTATATCATGACCTTGTTGGCCGACCACCTTGGCTTTCTTCGGAGCACGTTCACCGCGAGAAGTCTACTGCTTTGTTTGTTCCATGGTCTTTAGTGTGCTGTGATGTATCAATGTTAGGTCCACGGTTACGAAACGACCAAACACTCCTTTGAAATGGTCTTTACTGTTGTGCTTATGGACGGGTCTGAGTAATTGCTGCTCCCATCGTATGTTCAAATATTCATGTATGGTAAAAGCTCAGTTGAAAATAAAAAGCACATATTTTTGAATAAAAAGAAACATTCCTTCCTCCTTCTTCACAGTACAGGAAGGACAAAATACTTATGAAAAATTGAAATACATACTCAAGTGATTTCCTCGCTATTAAAATTTGGTCAATTTATTGGGATAATAGAGATTACTGAGAGGATCGGATCATTGATTTTATCAAAGGCTTTTACTCAAATCTAGTCTACATGAGTCCAAAATTTTTATTGTTTACGTAGAAATGCAATACAAAATAGAGTTAAAAATGAATCTAAGAATCCACAAGCGTTGTGAATATTAAAATGATCACAGAAATATGTCTGCATTTGATCACACCTAACATTAGACAATTGAATTATCTATTAAACCGAAAAATTTCCAAAACCCTCCAAGTTATACAAAGACAGTTAAAGAGAGAGAGAGGCGCAGAGACGGTTACCATCAAAATTTGCTGCGTCTCTAAAATTTGTGAAAAGAAGCATTCTACCACTCAACCAGCGCAAACAGGCCATCTCTCTCTCTCTCACTCTATCCTAAATTATGCAGATCTCTCAAAAAATGGAAAACTTAACTGATCACACAAATTTTTTGGGGATCACATCCACATAAGTTATATTATAGCAACTTAAATTATGTGATACTCATCAATCTCAGCGATGCTATCAGATATTCAGAATTAGTGGGTTTGAATTGGTTTTTGAAGGCCATTTGTTAAAATGTCTGTACTCTAGTGGAGAATCCCTTCATTCTGGAACTCTCTACAAACTCAGGGAATCCCTACTTTCCTGCCATTATAAACACATTCAATAAGACATTTGCATTTGAATTAATCAACATCAGAATTGTAACTATGGCATCATGGGTAGATGAATAACCAATTTAGACGAGATATAAACAAAAACATGTGGGTCTCAAAATTCATCAATCAAATGATATTTTATATTAATAGGGTTCATACAAACAGCATGGTCAGTAAGATTAATTTGAATGAAGCAACTATATAAGTTACTGCCGCATACTCAATAGAACAAAAGGGATTATAAAATAGTTCATAACATAAAAAATTCTGAATTTGTAGTCAAATTTATTGTGATTTATGAGATTATTATAATAATCAACTTTACTAAACCCAATTACCAACAACATCACCAAATTTTGTACTATAATAGATATTCGTTAGACTCTGCGAAAAATCGCCAGAAAATGAGAGCCTTTGTTCCGCCCCACTTTCGCTCCTTCCTCACTGCTTTGGTACAATTTCGGGGTTATGGGATCAGTCAACTACAAAAGGAACGACACATATTATAAAAATTAATAGAATTATATACATATAAATATATTGAGAGAAGTACATGAATTTAACTCACTTCTTCTTGTTCACTTAGACGTTCGAAGAGCGGATGTTTTTCTATATGCTGCACCATCCATACATGCAAATCCTTGACATCAGTCATAGTATAAACTAGACCCTTATTGAGAAATAGAAGCAATAATAATAAATTTAATTTTTTTTTTTTTTATAATTAAGTCTTATGTACTTACACCTTGACGCAGTACGTAGGCATATTCGGAGAGCAATGCTTGATTAATGATGCGCCACTTGTGCTTTGAACGTTTAAAATGTGGATCCGGATATAGAAAGAATAACTTCTCCAACTGCGCCTTATAGAAGTAATTCGGCAAATACTTCATGGCATTTGTACGCAGACACGCTATATTGCCATACTTATCGGGATGTAGGACGCGTAATGCTTTTATACGATCCATAACATAATCGGAAACTTTGACGCGTATTTCCAAGCCCATGGAAATGACATCCGGAAACATTTCTCCAAGTGTAACCAAAAAACCACCATATCCACAACCAATATCAACAAACTTTACTTGTTGTGTCTCACTGATATTTGGATATAATAAAGACCATTTCACATCAGATGGATGGGCGGGACTGCAAATTATAATAAATACATGATAGGAAAAGGTTTCAATATTCTATACTAGTGATGGTGTTTTATTGTCATTTTTAATTCCAAGCCATAGCATCAATTTCGTTGACAAGATGGCACGTAGATCTTTAGCCTAAACCCATATGAGGGTTAAGCAGTCATTCATTTAATCAGAAGAAAAAGGCAGGTCTACCAAGACAAACTAGATAATCATTATAACGAATCAAATCGATCTCAGCAAGTAACTGAGTGGAGAGCTGAAATGTGATATATTATTGTGTTCGATGTGAAATCAAAACTAGCCTTACACACCACTTTACAAACATATAATGCCCCTTAATAGTAAAAATCCCTCTGGGTCCATGACATACTTTACCGATTCACCGATTTAAATTGAATACAACGATAATACCAAACTCAAGGCTTTAGCAGTAACATCCTGAGGAAAGAATAGAGAGCCTTTAATAACTACATAGAAGACAATTAAACGTTCCGTCCTGAATTATACTGCTCTTTATTGGGATTCTATCCTCAGTGACAATCGATGCTGAAATCTGGAATCGAGTCTAAGCAACGCCTTTCCTACAGTAAGCGGTTGTTTCTAAATTACCAATATTGAAAGTATTATCAGTTTGCTAGCAAAGCAAATAACTTTCTAAATATTATCTGTTCGCTTGACATATGAGTGCACACGCTAACTATAAAACTCTTGTGGGAAACATATCTGTCGTGATACGAAGACGTCATAGCCTGCTCAATAGGCGACAATCTTCATGGAATCACTATAAGTCGAGCCGTGAAGAGTTGAATCCGAGCTCAGTTTAGAATGCATTAGTTAGCCGCAAGAATAATATTGTGTCAAACTACTTAGCTTACTTTAAGTAGAAAAAACCAACATCAACCTAAAAAACAAAGAAAAAAAACAAAAACAAAACAAAAAAATAGCAAAACGAATCGAAGGCCAGATATTCTATAGAGTCCATGCTCGATATCAACAAGGGCATAAAATACACAAACATAAACAAACAGAATACTTACTACTCGAAGCAGTGATCAGCTATTGGATTTGAATGTGCTCGTTGCCGATAGAAACGCTTTTGCGGCAGATTCGATATGGTGATTGGCGAATTTGTCGATTTGCAATTATTGTGATTTGACACCATGTTTATTTTCTTTAT